>CM060085.1:23179845-23445501 GCA_030533445.1 Cyprinodon diabolis
ATGGATGGATGATGGATGGATGGATGATGGATGGATGATGGATGGATGATGGATGGATGGATGGATGGATGATGGATCGATGGATGGATGATGGATGGATGGATGGATGGATGGATGATGGATGGATGGATGGATGGATGATGGATGGATGATGGATGGATGGATGATGGATGGATGATGGATGGATGGATGATGGATGGATGGATGGATGATGGATGGATGATGGATGGGTGGATGATGGATGGATGGATGGATGGATGATGGATGGATGGATGGGTGATGGATGGATGGATGATGGATGGATGATGGATGGATGGATGGATGATGGATGGATGATGGATGGATGGATGGATGATGGATGATGGATGGATGATGGATGGATGGTTTCATTTTAATTCAATGCAGTTTATATCTACAGCTCCAATTCAAATCATGGCATCACAGTTCATGTTATAGATCCAAATCAATCAGATAATCCGTCAGATTGTTTCAAAGTTTCTCTTAAAGGAAAAAAAACTACTGATATTTCTCTCCAGGATGGAGTCACAGCCAAACAGGAACAGACCAGATGAAGCTACTATGAGAAAAAGCAGAGAGAGCAGAAGGTTAGAGATTGAACTAACAGATTCTGCAGAGTGGGAGAATAGAGATAGAATGAAGCAGAATGATGAAAAAGGGGTCCCTATGTCCTCCAGCAGTCTAAGCCTATAGCAGCAGAACTATAGAGATAGATCAGGATAACCTGAGCCACTCTAACTAGAAGCTTTATCAAAAAGGAAAGTTTTAAGCCTAGCCTTAAAAGTAGACAGGGTGTCTGCCTCACGGACTAAAACTGGTAGTTGGTTCCACAGGAGAGGAGCCTGATAACTAAAAGATCTGCCTCCCATTCTAAAGCATTCAGAAGCAGAAAGTTAAGTCCATCGTTAGCCTGTAATATCTGAACCTGTCTATGATTGTTAAGGGTCGGTCGTTAAGGAGGTATTGTTCACCGGCTGGAGGGACCTACCCGCTCCAGCCGGTGAACAATCCCCCCTTTAACGACCGACCCCTAGAATCATAGACAGGTTCAGATATTACAGGCTAACGATGGAACCAAACGACCCATTCATCGGTTACCATTTGCATGTTTCAAAGCACTACCAGGCCTTGTCCATATAAGACTCAAACTCACTGCGGATCCAGACATTTGAATGAGAAAGCTTCCTGGAGAGGTGGAGAAACGTCTTCAGATCTTGGAAACCAAGTCCAGTGGATATTCTTTGAATTTTTACGGAATGACTATGACCTGGATGACTGAGAACCTTCATCAGCATAGTGTCTCTTAAAGTGAATTGGGGGAGGGGTGCAAAAGCTTTGAGAGGAGAGCAGGACTGTGGGGCAAAACGTCACGCTCTACCTTGGTGAACATATTCAGATCAAACAAGATTATTATCATGGTTTATGGCCCAACAGCTTGTTCACCTTCTGGGAATAAACCAGTCATGTTCAGATCAGCTTGTTCACCTTCTGGAGATAAACCAGTCATGTTCAGATCAGCTTGTTCACCTTCTGGAGATGAACCAGTCATGTTCAGATCAGCTTGTTCACCTTCTGGAGATGAACCAGTCATGTTCAGATCAGCTTGTTCACCTTCTGGAGATAAACCAGTCATGTTCAGATCAGCTTGTTCACCTTCTGGGGATAAACCAGTCATGTTCAGATCAGCTTGTTCACCTTCTGGGGATAAACCAGTCATGTTCAGATCAGCTTGTTCACCTTCTGGAGATAAACCAGTCATGTTCAGATCAGCTTGTTCACCTTCTGGAGATAAACCAGTCATGTTCAGATCAGCTTGTTCACCTTCTGGGGATAAACCAGTCATGTTCAGATCAGCTTGTTCACCTTCTGGGGATGAACCAGTCATGTTCAGATCAGCTTGTTCACCTTCTGGGGATAAACCAGTCATGTTCAGATCAGCTTGTTCACCTTCTGGAGATAAACCAGTCATGTTCAGATCAGCTTGTTCACCTTCTGGAGATGAACCAGTCATGTTCAGATCAGCTTGTTCACCTTCTGGAGATAAACCAGTCATGTTCAGATCAGCTTGTTCACCTTCTGGGGATAAACCAGTCATGTTCAGATCAGCTTGTTCACCTTCTGGAGATGAACCAGTCATGTTCAGATCAGCTTGTTCACCTTCTGGAGATGAACCAGTCATGTTCAGATCAGCTTGTTCACCTTCTGGAGATGAACCAGTCATGTTCAGATCAGCTTGTTCACCTTCTGGAGATAAACCAGTCATGTTCAGATCAGCTTGTTCACCTTCTGGAGATAAACCAGTCATGTTCAGATCAGCTTGTTCACCTTCTGGAGATAAACCAGTCATGTTAAGAGGGGTGTGTTGGGGGGAAGATCTCTTATTAATTCCATTTTACAAATATTGATCTCTGAGTGCTGATTTTCATTCATTCAGGCCTCAAAGCTGCAAGTCTACAAGGTTTCTAAGGGAGAGTTGTTGATGTTATTAAGGAGTGTTTGGGGAAAAAATAAAAGTTATAACAAGCTAGCTGTTTCTCTCCAGAGGTCTTATTTTAATAGAATCAATCTCATTTATAAAGAATCACATAAAAGTTGAAGCTCTGAATTAAACCAGTGAGCCAGCTTTCTATTTTAGGTTTTATTTTTCAAAGGGACACATTGGAATAAATGAAATGGTCCCCCCCCCATCTGATAAAGATCTACTAAAATGTAACCTTCTTTTGGGGGAGGAGAACTCTGTTAAAGTAATCCTGAAGGTTATTAGAAAGTGGTCAGAGAGGAAATCCTGTTATTTCTTCACATTCTATGCCGTATGTCAGCACAAGATCCAAAGTATGAAGATGAGAATGTGTGGGACTATTCACATTTTGAACAAAGCCAATAGTGTCTAAGATAGCATTAAAGGCTGCTCTTAAGCTATCGCCTTCAATGTCAGCATGGATGTTAAAATCTCCCGCTATGATGACCCTGTCAGTATTTAATACCAAATCAGAAAGGAACTCTGAAAACTCATCTAAAGATTCAGAGTAAGGACCTGGCGGACGATACAAAGTTACAAGAAGAAGAGGTTTTCTTGCCTTGAAATTTGGATGAGGGAAATTAAGGGTTAAATGTTCAAAAGAGTTGTAGGTATTAACTGTTTTGGGAGTAATCAGTAAGTCAGACTGGAAGATTGTTGCTACTCCTCCTCCTCGCCCAGAACTTCTGGGGATGTGAAAATTTAAATAGCTTGAAGGAGTTGCCTCATTTATGCTCACATAATCGTCTTGCTGCAGCCAGGTTTCTGTAAGGCAACACAAGTCAATGTGATTATCACAGATCAAGTCATTAACTAGCAGACTTTTAGAGGAAAGAGATCTTATGTTAAACAGACCGCATTTAATTGATTTAACTTTTTCCCCAATTGGAGTTATTTTGATTTTAATTAGATTATCATGATTTACTCCTTTGGGAATCTTTGCTAATTTATTAGATTTTGGTCGTGGGCAAGACACTGTCTGGATGGAGTAAAGAGTGGGTAACAGTAGAGAAGCTGCAGAGAGGTCTGTTAAACTACAACTCTGCTTCCTGGTCTGCACCCTGGGGGGTCAGGGTTTTGGAGGACTAATAAATGGGGCCAGATTCCTAGAAAGAAGAGCTGCACCATCCAAAGTGGGATGGATGCCGTCTCTCCGAATCAGACCAGGCTTTCCCCAAAAGGATTGCCAATTATTAATGTAGCCCACGTTGTTTTCAGGACACCACCTAGACAACCAGCGGTTGAATGACGACATGCGGCTAAACATGTCATCACTGGTCAGATCAGGGAGGGGACCAGAGAAAATTACGGAGTCCGTCATTTTTTTGGCAAACTTACACACCGAAGCAACACTAATGTTAGTGACCTCCGATCGGCGTAACCGGGTGTCATTACCACCAGCGTCAGAGATGCCAAAAGTACTCACTTTCCGTACTTGAGTAAAAGTACAGATACTTGTGTTAAAAAATACTCTGGTAAAAGTGGAAGTACTGATTAAACTTCTTTACTCAAGTAAAAGTAACAAAGTACAGGCTTGTAAATGTACTTAAAGTATAAAAGTAAAAGTAGAAACCACTTTTTTCATGCCGTTGCCTACATTTTAAATGGATGTCTGCCAATAGGACTAGATCTCCGTTGTGTTCATTTTCAATCATCTCGTCGTCCATGCTACTATGCTAACGCCGCCGCCACCAAGCTGCAATGATTTGCCGCCAATGAATACCGCCAAATCTGTGGATTCATCTTGTAGTGGTGCGTCAAATGCAAGGTAGATTCCCATCCAATTAGATTGATTTTGGTATTGATGACGTGAAAAATAATAACAGTAACTCCATTGAAATGATTCAAAACTAAAGTAACGAGCCATTTTTTAAAATGTAAGGAGTAGAAGTAAAAAAGTCGCCATAAAAATAAGTAGTAAAGTAAAGTAAAAATATCGAAAAAATCTACTTGAGTACAGTAACGAAGTATTTGTACTTCGTTACTTCACATCTCTGGCCAGCGTGAATAACAATCTTACTGTATTTAACCTGATCCTCAGCCAGCAGTTTCAGGTAGGATTTGATGTCGCCCAAAGGAAATTCATAAAGCAAATACAGCTTATTACAGACCATCTAGGACCTGACATGGGCTATGCAGTATGGTTTTGGGTCACAATAAAAATGAGTTAAAATGATTCCTGTCGAGAAGGATGCCCGGTTTCCCTCCTGGACCCATTAAGCCACAAGTTGGTTCTGAATAAGCAGAGTTCGGGTGCTTCAGATCCACCCTTTGGGTACTACTGCAGGTTTCTGTCGTTATGACATTTTTCTTCTTGTATTAAAGGGTATTAAAGATGGGAACATTAGGTTGGTACCACGACAACGTGAGAAACCGATTTAAGCGGTTTGGCAGTGCCAAGGTGATGAGGTCATTATACAAGCGTCTGAATGGAGATGGTGAGCGAATCACAGGTCCTGATTTTCACGTGTACGTATTGCATGTGTCATTATTCAGTATCTGTGTTTGTGGTTCAGGTGGCCGTGATGATGACACTCAGAGTATGCCGGATGTTAACCGTAACCGTAAGTCTCTCAACGAGGCCATCCAGTTTATTTGTGCTACATGCATAAAAACAGGGCGAGACGTTGGACCTGCAATCCGGAAAGTTCTCCAAGGCACAGTCCCACTGACCGTGCTGCTTTATTTCAGATGGATACAACTGTCCTGAGGATGATCCTGGAGAGGCCGAGGCTCAACACTACAAAGTGGTAAACATGAATACGGAAGGAAAGGGTTTTTCTCCTAAACACAGAGCAGCGGTAACTGAAGCAGCTGTTTCAAACTTAGATGAGGAAGAACAAACGTCTGCTGTCGGTTCATCCCATGGACTTTGACTCGGAGGATTACCTTCCTCACTCACGACGGCCTTCTGTCCAGGTAAACTCCCGCCTAATGTCAACTCATACCGTGAGATACTTTCAGAAATCTGTAGTATTGATGATAAGTTTAAAAATTATATATGCAGATGCAGGATGATCGATATTACAGGAACGACATGGATTACGACTATTACAGCCACAGAGGGAACCGCAGAAAGAGTCTGGACCGCTATGCCATGAGACTTGGTCAGTGGATAGAACTCTATACTTCAGAGATAGAACATCTGGACTATGGGTGTGTACTGTGGGTAGTTAGATCTTATGCTTTCTGGAGACACCTCACAGGTATTAGGACGATCTTTTCTACTCACAGCATCTTGGAAGAGGGTCTCTAAGGGTGATGGCTTGTTTTCTTAAACTAACATGGTCCTCATGACCTTCTGGACTAAGTGACCCCAAGCAGGATTGGAAGCATTTGTATCTGAGTTAGAAGCAGCTGAATGAGGGTAAACACCTGGATGTTTGAGGCAATAGTCTGTAGCATGAAAAGGAGGAATTCCTATGGTCACAAGTCGCTAAAGTAATGACTGAAGATAGAACCCAGGAAAAGCCAAAGCCTTGTCAATAGTCATGAGCTCTGGGTCCAACAGAACAATAAAGTTCCTCAGACTGTGGGACCTAAACATGCTAGGTGAGGTGTTCACACCAGAGATCTCGCTGCTCTTCAAGCAAAGAAGTCAGCAGACGGGGTGGCAGGAGACCTTCCTTCCAAAGTAGTTGGACATGATCCACAGCAGGTGTCTCACAGATTCTTGTAGACATCCTGGAATCCCACTAGATGAGCTGGAGGTAGCAGGAGGAAGGTGGGTCCAGAGAGTTCTGGTGCACCAGGACCTGGTTTTGGTTGGCAGCGTCTTTCATTGTTTGGTGACTGAATGCGTTGTGATAATAGTGACAGAATGTTGTCCCATCAAGATTATCCCACTTACTCCTTCATCTGCTGTCATTTGGTTGCATTGCCGTATGACCAGATGACTTTGCAGAGAACCGGATGGTCCGGACCCGCTCTCTGTCTAAGATCAGCTCCTCGGTGGCCAGGCAGCAGTATGTTGACACCTCGGATGAGGAAGAGTATCAGAGGCTCCCCCCTGTTCACCAGCAACCCCATCACCGCCGGAAGAACAGTAGAGCCTCTTCACAGGAGAACCTGGGTCAAGCTCCACCCGTAAGGACACACTGCCAGTCAGAACTGGGTCTGTAGGAGAGAAAGAACTGACAGATTATTCTTTATTTGTCTGGCTTCTGTTTTGCAGATCAACGAACTCAACAAGCGGATGTCGGCCATTGAGAGTCTGCTGAGCCGCCTGGAGGAGAAGATGACTCCTGCTGATGAGGTAAGGCTGGACACATCATCCCGGAGGGAGATAAACCCTCCCCTCACTTTGGTTCCCGCCCCTCCTTCTTCCTGCAGGTCCCGAATCCATCTGCTCAGAATGAGGAGGAGAAGTTGAGAAGGAAGCTGAGTGAGCTGGCAGGGAACCTGAGCGATAAAGGCTTGTCGTCAGATGATGAGCCCAGGAAAAAGGCTTCCTTTGGAATCAAAAGTTCGTCTGGCATCAGGGGTGGAGCTGTGGTCCCTCTGGACTCACTGAAGGACAAAGAGCTGAGCTCGTCCAGCGATGAGATGCCAACAGAGGCTCAGAAGGTATAACGGCTGCTCTGGCAGCACATTCTGAGTAACAGCAAGCAGGAACCTGGATGAGGCCAACATTTCATCCAAACCTTTGCTTCCATGTTGCTGCTGGTGCAACTCCTCATTCTGGGAGTAAGGAATCACTCTACCTTTGAATCCAATCAGATCCAGGTTCCTGTTTGTCGGGGCATCAGCGTGGCTCCGCTTTCTCCTGGGAAGGTACGATTCCACCAGGACAAAGCCACAGCGTGCACTGAGACCTCTTCATGTGGAAAAGTCTAAACTCTGTCTTTCTTCGCCAAGCATGAAATTCAGAAGAAAGATTGAAGATGTTAAAGTGCATGAAAACCTCCTCATTAACAGCCCCTATTGTCTGGTTGTGTTAATGTGAAGCAGCTACCTGCCTGGACCCCCACCAACCCCAGGAGCTGCGTGAGCATCCAGTCTGGTAGCTGCTGCAGAGACGTTTTGTTTTCCAGCTGCTAACATCTGTCCCTCTACATGGCTTTCAGAGATCCACTGCCGCCGCCCTCTGTGACCTCACCACTGAGGTCCTGAGAACCATTAACGCCACAGAAAACGCAATGGTCGAGTACGGCCTTGCAGAGCCGATCGACAGGTCCCCCTTAGTTGGCACTGACGTAAAGCAGGCCGATGATGCTTTCAGGGAACTTGAGGAAAATGTAAGCTTCCGATGTGACCTGCATGATCAGACCCATTCCTCCGCAGTCCAAACCCAAAGCCTCTTCTGAAGCATGAAACAATGTCTGGATTGGCTTCACCTTTCACTGGCTGCTGTGTGTCCACTGGAACAGGGCATGGGACTGGGACACACACTGGGTCCAGTTAGGTTCCGGTTCCTCAGGTTCGTCAACAGCACACCTGTTTTAGGACTCGATTTATCAGGGTTCTGATCAGAACTTCAATTCCTACACTGAGATGAACATCCTGCTCTGAATGAGGCGCAAACTTCTGGAACCCAGTGGAACCTAAACAGGAACCTGATGAGTGTGTTTCCTGGACCTTCAGCCCTGCCAGCTTCATCAGAACCAACTTCAGCTTCCTGTCCCATGACCAAGCTGTCCTCCTACCTGTCCAGGTGTACGTCTCAGCCGGTCAGTCCTATGAGCTGGAGACGAAGCTTCGGCGTCTAGAGCAAAGCGCCAAGAACCGTTTTGGGGGGACGACGGACTCTGAGCTGTCGGAGCTGGAGGACGTGGTGGCGCTGACTGCCGCCAGAGTGCAGAGCGCCGAGAGCGAGGTTAGCCAGACGGCGCCAGCAGACTGTCCAGAAGCTTGTTTCCATTACTCACTGTGTCTGTTTGCCCAGCAGGTGTCGGACATTGAGAGTAAGATCGCAGCTCTGAGTGCCAAGAAGAAGGTCAGTGTGACAGCAGAGCCCAGCCTTCCGGTCTGTGGTTCGGTGGTGGAAGCCATGTCTCTGTGAACCCACAGATTAGTTCAGATTATCCTCAGTGTTCGGACTAAGATTAAACCAACTCATGTGTTTGGATCGTGGTTCTCCTGGAACCTTTGCAGTTCTCATATTAGTGAATCTACCTGTATGTTCTGCTGGGGAAAATGGTGCCCTCCAGTGGATTCACTGAAGCATTACAGTGGATAGTTTGCAGACCAAAAACATCCCTTGTTCAGAGAGCAACCGATGTCTTTCACATGACGGGGATGAAAACTTTCTGCTCTGTTTTGGTTTTTGTGGCCCCCAGATATTTCAGGCCTGTGTAAAAAACAGAGACCCGCGTTCTGTCAGATCAGGATACCCATGGTCAATAGACATGCGCAAGACGTCCGTTTTACGTTTAGCCCTTAAGTTTGGTTCGAAAAATAGACTTTAAACTACATCAACGGGCGTTTAACCCTTTAGTCATGTACAAAAAAACTATTTAAGGTCAGATCACCATATGACTGAACAAACACCTGTGGTCGGAAAATGTAGATTTATCTTGTTTCATATATTTAGTTATGCTATTTATCCAGTGAAAATGTTTTTACTCAGTTTGTTTCACCTGCAAGGCCACAAAATGTCTGAGGAAGACGTGTTTGCATACAAGAAATACTTCTTCAATAACAAGCCAAATTCTTTCTGTTGAATTATCGTTTAATCAAAGTGTGTCATTTGTTTTCACACCCTTCACAGCTTTTTCTTCATTATAAGTAAGGGAGACAGATCAGAACAGGGCTGATTACCACGATCAACTGTTCTCTCTTTGAAAAGATAAGAAAATAAAACGTCGACTGAGTGAAATCCATCGATCTCCGTTTAACTGGGGTGAATAGTTGAATACTTTTTTTTCATTATACACCAAAAAGTAAGTAATTAAATATGTTTTTGTAGATGATTAAAGGGATACACGCTCGTTGAGGGTTAAACGGGTATTGACTCTGGGTCTGCTGGTCTGACTGGTTTCGCTCATCTGACAGAACACCGGGATCAGAACCTTTAGATAAATCTAAAGGTCTGAGACGCGGGATCAAGTCCATGTTGTGTTCTATCGGGTTTTATCCTGTATTCTAACTGGAAAGTTTCTGTTGCAGGTTTCTGGACCTCACCAGAAGAAAAGGGCAGCTTCAGACGCACCGAGTGAGAAACTTTTCTTATCTTCCTGACTTTTAATCGAACGTTAGCCTGGCGCTGCTGACCCGCTCTAACCTGTTGTTGGCAGAGAGTAACGGGGCTCCCTGGAGGTCCAGCACCAGGTTCTGATCCGGTTCCAGTTCAGGATCCTCTTCCTGCTGTTCTTCAGCCTCCTTCACTAATGTTGGCAGATCAGAACCAGGATCAGAGGCCCTTTATGGACCCAGATTCTCCATGACAGAACCGCCTGTTCCACCCAAACAGAAACGGGTCCAACAGACGGAAAGATGGAAGTGATTCAGGGGAGAACTCCTTCCTTCTGAAACCAAACATTATTGCTTATATCAGTTTGGATCAGAACTGAGAGGTTCCGACCCAGTTTGTGTTCCCTAAAGTCTTCCATCGGCCTGCATCTGCTCGGTTCTGGGTTCATCCGACCAATAAGATCCTTCTTTAAGTTTCAAATTCTCAAAAAGTATCACATCCCAGAATGTTTCCTCTTTAAGTAATAAATGAGAAGAAGGTCCAAACTGTTCTGATCCTCGTAGATAAATGATGGATGAATATTATTAACATTTTATAGTTTGCTTAAAATAAATCACTGAAACAGAACCTGTCTGACTGCATGAAGTAGGCTAAAAGATCTCTAAAGGCAGAAAATCACCACTTCAGGTCCTGATGAGTCTCTGACCTCCATCAGTCTAGAAAGGGTTCCGAACCATTTCTAAGACTTTGGACTCTGGAGAACCAGAGTCAGAACCAGGATCCACACATGGAGAACCACCACCATTACTCCAGGAGGTCCTCAGTAACTCATCCAGGAGGTTCAGGAGCATCTAGAGCTCTACAGGCCTCACTGCTCCAGTTAAGGTCAGAGGTCACGGTCCAACAGTCACAAAGAGACTGGTTCCAGGACCACTGCTCACCCAAATGAAACATAAAGACCCGTCGCACATTCTCAGAAACCGCTACACTCAGACATGGTGGTGGCGGTGTGATGGTCTGGGTCTGTGATTGACTTCTGCCCTCTAGTGGAAGATCCACTTGGTCCACCTCTGAAAAAGCTGCTTTGTGGGTGGCCTAGTCAAAGTCTGAGATGCTGGAAGCCTTCAGCATAGCCAAGTCAAAGACTCGGTAGCAGTTATCAGAACGACCTAGATGTAGGTTCAGGGAGTGATTACTTTTCCACTTAGCACCTGTTTTTTTATGGATGTTTATCTTAATAAGTGACTAATGATTTAAAACAGTTTTTGTTTTTCTCTTAGATGACCTTTGATATAAACATGGGAGCTGAACCATTTGGACCTTTGTTAGACTCTGATCCAATCACTAAAGCCTGCTGATTCTCTAACATGTTGATCGCATTTAATAAACTCAATAAACAGCCTGTTGGTCTCTGCTGGTTTCTGGGGGGGTTAAACCTAAACAACCAATAATTTATCCATAAATCTGAGATATCACAGCCAGCGCTACACCGTCAGTCGCTCCATCAGGCGGTCAGTCTGTCCATCAGGCAGTCAGTCCATCCATCAGTCGGTCAGTCTGTCCATCAGGCGGTAAGTCTGTCCATCAGGTGGTCAGTCTGTCCATCAGGCGGTCAGTCCCTCCATCAGGTGGTCAGTCTGTCCATCAGGAAGTCAGTCCCTCCATCAGGCGGTCAGTCTGTCCATCAGGCTTTCAGTTTGTCCATCAGGCAGTCAGTCAGTCCCTCCATCAGGCGGTCAGTCTGTCCATCAGGCAGTCAGTCCCTCCATCAGGCTTTCAGTTTGTCCATCAGGCAGTCAGTCAGTCCCTGCATCAGGAAGTCAGTCCCTCCATCAGGCGGTCAGTCTGTCCATCAGGCTTTCAGTTTGTCCATCAGGCAGTCAGTCAGTCCCTCCATCAGGCGGTCAGTCTGTCCATCAGGCAGTCAGTCCCTCCATCAGGCTTTCAGTTTGTCCATCAGGCAGTCAGTCAGTCCCTGCATCAGGAAGTCAGTCCCTCCATCAGGCGTTCAGTCTGTCCATCAGGCAGTCAGTACCTCCATCAGGCTTTCAGTTTGTCCATCAGGCAGTCAGTCAGTCCCTCCATCAGGCGGTCAGTCTGTCCATCAGGTGGTCAGTCCGTCCATCAGGTGGTCAGTCTGTCTGTCCATCAGGAAGTCAGTCCCTCCATCAGGCTGTCAGTCCCTCCATCAGGAAGTCAGTCCCTCCATCAGGCGGTCAGTCTGTCCATCAGGTGGTCAGTCCTTCCATCAGGCAGTCAGTCTGTCCATCAGGTGGTCAGTCTGTCCATCAGGCAGTCAGTCCATTCATCAGGTGGTCAGTCTGTCCATCAGGCAGTCAGTCTGTCCATCACGTGGTCTGTCTGTCCATCAGGCAGTCAGTCCATCCATCAGGCTTTCAGTCTGTCCATCAGGCGGTAAGTCTGTCCATCAGGCTTTCAGTTTGTCCATCAGGCAGTCAGTCAGTCCCTCCATCAGGCGGTCAGTCTGTCCATCAGGCAGTCAGTCCCTAAATCAGGCTTTCAGTTTGTCCATCAGGCAGTCAGTCACTCCCTCCATCAGGCGGTCAGTCCCTCCATCAGGCTTTCAGTTTGTCCATCAGGAAGTCAGTCCCTCCATCAGGCAGTCAGTCTGTCCATCACGTGGTCTGTCTGTCCATCAGGCAGTCAGTCCCTCCATCAGGCGGTCAGTCTGTCCAACAGGCGGTCAGTCTGTCCATCAGGCGGTCAGTCCCTCCATCAGGAAGTCAGTCCCTCCATCAGGCGGTCAGTCTGTCCATCAGGCTTTCAGTTTGTCCATCAGGCAGTCAGTCAGTCCCTCCATCAGGCGGTCAGTCTGTCCATCAGGCAGTCAGTCCCTCCATATGGCTTTCAGTTTGTCCATCAGGCAGTCAGTCAGTCCCTCCATCAGGAAGTCAGTCCCTCTATCAGGCGTTCAGTCTGTCCATCAGGCTTTCAGTTTGTCCATCAGGCAGTCAGTCAGTCCCTCCATCAGGTGGTCAGTCTGTCCATCAGGTGGTCAGTCCCTCTATCAGGAAGTCAGTCCCTCTATCAGGCTGTCAGTCTGTTCATCAGATGGTCAGTCTGTCCATCAGGCAGTCAGTCCCTCCTTCAGGCAGTCAGTCTGTCCATCAGGTGGTCAGTCTGTCCATCCATCAGGCAGTCAGTCCATTCATCAGACGGTCCGTCTGTCCATCAGGCTGTCAGTCCCTCCATCAGGCAGTCAGTCTGTCCATCAGGTGCTCAGTCTGTCCATCAGGCGGTCAGTCTGTCCATCAGGTGGTCAGTCTGTCCATCAGGCGGTCAGTCCCTCCATCAGGTGGTCAGTCTGTCCATCAGGAAGTCAGTCCCTCCATCAGGAAGTCAGTCCCTCCATCAGGCGGTCAGTCTGTCCATCAGGCTTTCAGTTTGTCCATCAAGCAGTCAGTCAGTCCCTCCATCAGGCGGTCAGTCTGTCCATCAGGCAGTCAGTCCCTCCATCAGGCTTTCAGTTTGTCCATCAGGCAGTCAGTCAGTCCCTCTATCAGGCGGTCAGTCTGTCCATCAGGCTTTCAGTTTTTCCATCAGGCAGTCAGTCAGTCCCTCCATCAGGCGGTCAGTCTGTCCATCAGGCAGTCAGTCCCTCCATCAGGAAGTCAGTCTGTCCATTAGGAAGTCAGTCCCTCCATCAGGAAGTCAGTCTGTCCATTAGGAAGTCAGTTCCTCCATCAGGCAGTCAGTCTGTCCAACAGGTGGTCAGTCTGTCCATCAGGTGGTCAGTCTGTCCCTCCATCAGGAAGTCAGTCCCTCCATCAGGCTGTCAGTCCCTCCATCAGGAAGTCAGTCCCTCCATCAGGTAGTCAGTCTGTCCATCAGGCTGTCAGTCCCCCCATCAGGCAGTCAGTCCCTCCATCAGGAAGTCAGTCCCTTCATCAGGAAGTCAGTCTGTTCATCAGTTTGTCAGTCCCTCCATTAGGCAGTCAGTCTGTCCATCAGGTGGTCAGTCTGTCCATCAGGCAGTCAGTCCCTCCATCAGGCTGTCAGTCCCTCCATCAGGAAGTCAGTCCCTCCATCAGGCGGCCAGTCCCTCCATCAGGTGGTCAGTCTGTCCACCAGGAAGTCAGTCCCTCCATCAGGCGGTCAGTCTGTCCATCAGGCTGTCAGTCCCTCCATCAGGCAGTCAGTCTGTCCATCAGGAAGTCAGTCCCTCCATCAGGCGGTCAGTCTGTCCATCAGGCTATCAGTCCCTCCATCAGGCAGTCAGTCTGTCCATCACGTGGTCTGTCTGTCCATCAGGCGGTCAGTCTGTCCATCACGTGGTCAGTCTGTCCATCAGGCGGTCAGTCCCTCCATCAGGTGGTCAGTCTGTCCATCAGGAAGTCAGTCCCTCCATCAGGAAATCAGTCCCTCCATCAGGCGGTCAGTCTGTCCATCAGGCTTTCAGTTTGTCCATCACGTGGTCAGTCCCTCCATCAGGAAGTCAGTCCCTTCATCAAGAAGTCATTCTGTCCATCAGGCGGTCAGTCCCTCCATTAGGCAGTCAGTCTGTCCATCAGGCGGTCAGTCCCTCCATCAGGCGGCCAGTCCCTCCATCAGGTGGTCAGTCTGTCCACCAGGAAGTCAGTCCCTCCATCAGGCGGTCAGTCTGTCCATCAGGCTGTCAGTCCCTCCATCAGGCAGTCAGTCTGTCCATCAGGAAGTCAGTCCCTCCATCAGGCGGTCAGTCTGTCCATCAGGCTATCAGTCCCTCCATCAGGCAGTCAGTCTGTCCATCACGTGGTCTGTCTGTCCATCAGGCGGTCAGTCTGTCCATCACGTGGTCAGTCTGTCCATCAGGCGGTCAGTCCCTCCATCAGGTGGTCAGTCTGTCCATCAGGAAGTCAGTCCCTCCATCAGGAAATCAGTCCCTCCATCAGGCGGTCAGTCTGTCCATCAGGCTTTCAGTTTGTCCATCACGTGGTCAGTCCCTCCATCAGGAAGTCAGTCCCTTCATCAAGAAGTCATTCTGTCCATCAGGCGGTCAGTCCCTCCATTAGGCAGTCAGTCTGTCCATCAGGCGGTCAGTCCCTCCATCAGGCTGTCAGTCCCTCCATCAGGAAGTTAGTCTGTCCATCAGGCTGTCAGTCCCTCCATCAGGAAGTCAGTCTGTCTATCAGGCTGTCCGTCCCTCCATCAGGAAGTCAGTCCCTCCATCAGGCTGTCAGTCCCTCCATCAGGAAGTCAGTCTGTCCATCAGGCTGTCAGTCCCTCCATCAGGAAGTCAGTCTGTCTATCAGGCGGTCAGTCCCTCCATTAGGCTGTCAGTCCCTCCATTAGGCAGTCAGTCTGTCCATCAGGAAGTCAGTCTGTCCATCAGAAAGTCAGTCCCTCCATCAGGCGGTCAGTCTGTCCATCAGGAAGTCAGTCTGTCCATCAGGAAGTCAGTCCCTCCATCAGGCTGTCAGTCTGTCCCTCCATCAGGCTGTCAGTCCCTCCATCAGGAAGTCAGTCCCTCCATTAGGCGGTCAGTCTGTCCATCAGGCTTTCAGTTTGTCCATCAAGCAGTCAGTCAGTCCCTCCATCAGGCGGTCAGTCTGTCCATCAGGCAGTCAGTCCCTCCATCAGGCTTTCAGTTTGTCCATCATGCAGTCAGTCAGTCCCTCTATCAGGCGGTCAGTCTGTCCATCAGGCTTTCAGTTTGTCCATCAGGCAGTCAGTCAGTCCCTCCATCAGGCGGTCAGTCTGTCCATCAGGCAGTCAGTCCCTCCATCAGGAAGTCAGTCTGTCCATTAGGAAGTCAGTCCCTCCATCAGGAAGTCAGTCTGTCCATTAGGAAGTCAGTTCCTCCATCAGGCGGTCAGTCTGTCCAACAGGTGGTCAGTCTGTCCCTCCATCAGGAAGTCAGTCCCTCCATCAGGCTGTCAGTCCCTCCATCAGGCTGTCAGTCCCTCCATCAGGAAGTCAGTCCCTCCATCAGGTAGTCAGTCTGTCCATCAGGCTGTCAGTCCCCCAATCAGGCAGTCAGTCCCTCCATCAGGAAGTCAGTCCCTTCATCAGGAAGTCAGTCTGTTCATCAGGCGGTCAGTCCCTCCATTAGGCAGTCAGTCTGTCCATCAGGTGGTCAGTCTGTCCATCAGGCAGTCAGTCCCTCCATCAGGCTGTCAGTCCCTCCATCAGGAAGTCAGTCCCTCCATCAGGCGGCCAGTCCCTCCATCAGGTGGTCAGTCTGTCCACCAGGAAGTCAGTCCCTCCATCAGGCGGTCAGTCTGTCCATCAGGCTGTCAGTCCCTCCATCAGGCAGTCAGTCTGTCCATCAGGAAGTCAGTCCCTCCATCAGGCGGTCAGTCTGTCCATCAGGCTGTCAGTCCCTCCATCAGGAAGTCAGTCTGTCCATTAGGAAGTCAGTCCCTCCATCAGGAAGTCAGTCTATCCATTAGGAAGTCAGTCCCTCTATCAGGTGGTCAGTCTGTCCATCAGGTGGTCACTACCTCCGTCAGGCTGTCAGTCCCTCCATCAGGCGGTCGGTCTGTCCATCAGGTGGTCAGTCCGTCCATCAGGTGGTCAGTCTGTCTGTCCATCAGGAAGTCAGTCCCTCCATCAGGCTGTCAGTCCCTCCATCAGGAAGTCAGTCCCTCCATCAGGTAGTAAGTCTGTCCATCAGGCGGTCAGTCCCTCCATCAGGCTGTCAGTCCCTCCATCAGGAAGTCAGTCTGTCCATCAGGCTGTCAGTCCCCCATCAGGCAGTCAGTCCCTCCATCAGGAAGTCAGTCCCTTCATCAAGAAGTCATTCTGTCCATCAGGCGGTCAGTCCCTCCATTAGGCAGTCAGTCTGTCCATCAGGCGGTCAGTCCCTCCATCAGGCTGTCAGTCCCTCCATCAGGAAGTTAGTCTGTCCATCAGGCTGTCAGTCCCTCCATCAGGAAGTCAGTCTGTCCATCAGGCTGTCAGTCCCTCCATCAGGAAGTCAGTCCCTCCATCAGGCTGTCAGTCCCTCCATCAGGAGGTCAGTCTGTCCATCACGCTGTCAGTCCCTCCATCAGGAAGTCAGTCCCTCCATCAGGCTGTCAGTCTGTCCATCAGGCTGTCAGTCCCTCCATCAGGAAGTCAGTCTGTCTATCAGGCGGTCAGTCCCTCCATTAGGCTGTCAGTCCCTCCATTAGGCAGTCAGTCTGTCCATCAGGAAGTCAGTCTGTCCATCAGAAAGTCAGTCCCTCCATCAGGCGGTCAGTCTGTCCATCAGGAAGTCAGTCTGTCCATCAGGAAGTCAGTCCCTCCATCAGGCTGTCAGTCTGTCCCTCCATCAGGCTGTCAGTCCCTCCATCAGGAAGTCAGTCCCTCCATTAGGCAGTCAGTCTGTCCATCAGGCGGTCAGTCTGTCCATCAGGAAGTCAGTCCCTCCATTAGGCGGTCAGTCTGTCCATCAGGCTTTCAGTTTGTCCATCAAGCAGTCAGTCAGTCCCTCCATCAGGCGGTCAGTCTGTCCATCAGGCAGTCAGTCCCTCCATCAGGCTTTCAGTTTGTCCATCAGGCAGTCAGTCAGTCCCTCTATCAGGCGGTCAGTCTGTCCATCAGGCTTTCAGTTTGTCCATCAGGCAGTCAGTCAGTCCCTCCATCAGGCGGTCAGTCTGTCCATCAGGCAGTCAGTCCCTCCATCAGGAAGTCAGTCTGTCCATTAGGAAGTCAGTCCCTCCATTAGGCTGTCAGTCCCTCCATTAGGCAGTCAGTCTGTCCATCAGGAAGTCAGTCTGTCCATGAGGAAGTCAGTCCCTCCATCAGGAAGTCAGTCTGTCCATTAGGAAGTCAGTCCCTCCATCAGGTGGTCGGTCTGTCCATCAGGTGGTCACTACCTCCGTCAGGCTGTCAGTCCCTCCATCAGGCGGTCAGTCTGTCCATCAGGTGGTCAGTCCGTCCATCAGGTGGTCAGTCTGTCTGTCCATCAGGAAGTTAGTCCCTCCATCAGGCTTTCAGTCCCTCCATCAGGAAGTCAGTCCTTCCATCAGGTAGTCAGTCTGTCCATCAGGCGGTCAGTCCCTCCATCAGGCTGTCAGTACCCCATCAGGCAGTCAGTCCCTCCATCAGGAAGTCAGTCCCTTCATCAAGAAGTCATTCTGTCCATCAGGCGGTCAGTCCCTCCATCAGGAAGTCAGTCCCTCCATTAGGCAGTCAGTCCCTCCATCAGGCAGTCAGTCTGTCCATCAGGAAGTCAGTCTGTCCATCAGGCGGTCAGTCTGTCCATCAGGCGGTCAGTCTGTCCATCAGGCAGTCAGTCCCTCCATCAGGCAGTCAGTCTGTCCATCAGGAAGTCAGTCTGTCCATCAGGCTGTCAGTCTGTCCATCAGGCGGTCAGTCTGTCCATCAGGCGGTCAGTCTGTCCATCAGGAAGTCAGTCTGTCCATCAGGCAGTCAGTCCCTCCATCAGGCAGTCAGTCTGTCCATCAGGAAGTCAGTCTGTCCATCAGGCTGTCAGTCTGTCCATCAGGCGGTCAGTCTGTCCATCAGGAAGTCAGTCTGTCCATCAGGCAGTCAGTCTGTGTATATTCTGTAAATGCTGTCGAGGTTCTAACTAACAGAAAATAGCTGCTGATTAAACATTTCAGTTTTTTTGTTTAACCTCATTTAGAGTGAATCATTTAGTCATCTGTGCTTTTATTTTGCAAACCAATTTCTGTAACAATCTTGGTTCTGTTGTTTTTCTCTAAGTTTCCAGTTTCAAGTTTAGCCAGGTTATTCCTTGTTTTCTAGCTTTATTGGTGTCTGGATTCATTTAAGTTGCTTAGGTTTTTCTGTCTGTCCTCTGTTCTCTCCTTGTGTTCTTTTCCCTTGGCTTCCTCATCAGCTCTAGTCACACCTGCTCCTTATCTGCTCATTAGTCCTACCTTTGTTCAGTCAGCCATAAATACACTCCCTCTGCTGGTTTCTCATCTTACCTCTTCTCACCCTGGCTCCTTGATGGTTTTCCCCTGATGTCTCCATGGTTCTGGTTTGTTTTTTTATTTTTATGCCGGACTTTTTGGATTCCTGTTATTGCTGCTTGATCTCCATTAAACCTTTTAAGAACTCACCCCTGCCTGTCAGCCTCTGCATTTGGGTCCTCATAAAAACATCCAAACAAATCCTGACAAATTTCCTTATGTTTTTAGATTATCTCTACTTTGTGTAAAAACATTTGAATTTTCTGTTGGCTTTTATTTAACTCGCAGTAGTTTAAACTTTAGCAAAGCATAAATAATAAAATAATAATGAAACAGATGCTGAAACTTAGACCTTTATAGGTCAACGTTCAATTTCCGGTGTTTATTTTCTAAGCTCTTAATTTGTAGGTGAACTTCCGCCGCTCCACCTCCGCAGCGGCGCAGCGGTGACGCAGCAGCGGCGCAGCAAGCAGAGGAGGAGGCGGATCAGCGGGCAGACGGGCCGCTGCACAGACCGAACCCTGATCTGGATCCTCAGACCGACCAGGACCGAACCTGCGGTCTAAGGCAGAGACCGGGTTACATCATGGGTTCTACTGGATCCGAACCGAACCTCTAAGTTATCTGGACCTAACAGGTAAAAACCGCTGAAGGATGCGGTTCATCTGGACCCACATCCACAGACCGAACCGCTCAGTCTAGAACCGGAACCATCCTGCAGCCATTCCTCCATCACCGCAGGTTCTGGACCTCAGGGGGGTTCGGCTGCAGGTAGAGCCGCTCGGAACCATGGGAACCCAGGGCCCCGGCCGGAAGAGGGTCCCGAACCGGGACAGGCTGGCTGCGGAGGAGGATGCGCTTAGTCAGATAGC
Organism: Cyprinodon diabolis; assembly: GCA_030533445.1. NCBI lineage: Eukaryota > Metazoa > Chordata > Actinopteri > Cyprinodontiformes > Cyprinodontidae > Cyprinodon > Cyprinodon diabolis. The sequence continues at coordinate 23,199,253 of CM060085.1, forward strand.
GCGAGAGGTAAAGACCAATGATAAACAGGCTGGACAATAATAAACAGGCTGAACAATGATAAACAGGCTGGAAAATGTTAAACAGGCTGGACAATAATAAACAGGCTGAACAATGATAAACAGGCTGGACAATAATAAACAGGCTGAACAATGATAAACAGGCTGGACAATAATAAACAGGCTGAACAATGATAAACAGGCTGGAAAATGTTAAACAGGCTGGACAATAATAAACAGGCTGAACAATGATAAACAGGCTGGACAATAATAAACAGGCTGAACAATGATAAATAGGCTGGACAATAATAAACAGGCTGAACAATGATAAACAGGCTGGACAATAATAAACAGGCTGAACAATGATAAATAGGCTGGACAATAATAAACAGGCTGAACAATGATAAACAGGCTGGACAATGATAAACAGGCTGAACAATGATAAACAGGCTGGACAATAATAAACAGGCTGAACAATGATAAACAGGCTGGAAAATGTTAAACAGGCTGGACAATAATAAACAGGCTGAACAATGATAAACAGGCTGGACAATAATAAACAGGCTGAACAATGATAAACAGGCTGGACAATAATAAACAGGCTCAACAATAATAAACAGGCTGAACAATAATAAACAGGCTGGACAATAATAAACAGGCTGACCAATGTTAAACAGGCTGGACAATGTTAAACAGACTGGACAATAATGAACAGGCTGAACAATGATAAACAGGCTGGACAATAATAAACAGGCTGACCAATGATAAACAGGCTGGACAATAATAAACAGACTGGACAATAATAAACAGGCTGAACAATAATAAACAGGCTGGACAATAATAAACAGGCTGACCAATGATAAACAGGCTGGACAATAATAAACAGGCTGAACAATGATAAACAGGCTGGACAATAATAAACAGGCTGACCAATGATAAACAGGCTGGACAATAATAAACAGGCTGAACAATGATAAACAGGCTGAACAATGTTAAACAGGCTGGACAATAATAGACAGGCTGACCAATGATAAACAGGCTGGACAATAATAAACAGGCTCAACAATAATAAACAGGCTGAACAATAATAAACAGGCTGGACAATAATAAACAGGCTGACCAATGTTAAACAGGCTGGACAATGTTAAACAGACTGGACAATAATGAACAGGCTGAACAATGATAAACAGGCTGGACAATAATAAACAGGCTGACCAATGATAAACAGGCTGGACAATAATAAACAGACTGGACAATAATAAACAGGCTGAACAATAATAAACAGGCTGGACAATAATAAACAGGCTGACCAATGATAAACAGGCTGGACAATAATAAACAGGCTGAACAATGATAAACAGGCTGGACAATAATAAACAGGCTGACCAATGATAAACAGGCTGGACAATAATAAACAGGCTGAACAATGATAAACAGGCTGAACAATGTTAAACAGGCTGGACAATAATAGACAGGCTGACCAATGATAAACAGGCTGGACAATAATAAACAGGCTGAACAACCGCTGAAGGATGCGGTTCATCTGGACCCACATCCACAGACCGAACCGCTCAGTCTAGAACCCGAACCATCCTGCAGCCATTCCTCCATCATCGCAGGTTCTGGACCTCAGGGGGGTTCGGCTGCAGGTAGAGCCGCTCGGAACCATGGGAACCCAGGGCCCCGGCCGGAAGAGGGTCCCGAACCGGGACAGGCTGGCTGCGGAGGAGGATGCGCTTAGTCAGATAGCGCGAGAGGTAAAGACCAATGATAAACAGGCTAAACAGTGATAAAAAGGCTGACCTACAATAGACAGGCTGACCAATGATAAACAGACTGATTAATGATAGACAGGCTGACCAAAAATAGACAAGGTGACCAATTATAAACGGGTTGACCAATAATAAACAGGCTGACCAATAATAGACAGGGTGACCAATTATAAACAGGCTGACCAATGATAAACAGGCTGACCAATAATAAACAGGCTGACCAATAATAGAGAGGGTGACCAATTATAAACAGGCTGACCAATAATAAACAGGCTGACCAATAATAGACAGGGTGACCAATTATAAACAGGCTGACCAATGATAAACAGGCTGACCAATAATAAACAGGCTGACCAATAATAGAGAGGGTGACCAATTATAAACAGGCTGACAAATAATAAACAGGCTGACCAATAATAGACAGGGTGACCAATTATAAACAGGCTGACCAATGATAAACAGGCTGACCAATGATAAACAGGCTGATTAATAATAGACAGGCTGAACAATGATAAACAGCCTTACCAATGATAAACAGGCTGATTAATAATAGACAGGCTGAACAATGATAAACAGGCTGACCAATGATAAACAGGCTGAGCAATGATAAACAGGCTGATTAATAACAGACAGGCTGACCAATGATAAACAGGCTGATAAAAGATAAACAGGCTGCCCTATAATAAACAGGCTGACCAATGAAAAACAGGCTGATTATTAATAGACAGGCTGACCAATGATAAACAGGCTGAGCAATGATAAACAGGCTGATTAATAATAGACAGGCTGACCAATGATAAACAGGCTGATAAAAGATAAACAGGCTGACCTATGATAAACAGGTTGAGCAATGATAAACAGGCTGATTAATAATAGACAGGCTGCCCAATGATAAACAGGCTGAACAATAATAAACAGGCTGACCAATGATAAACAGGCTGAGCAATGATAAACAGGCTGATTAATAATAGACAGGCTGCCCAATGATAAACAGGCTGAACAATGATAAACAGGCTGACCAATGATAAACAGGCTGAGCAATGATAAACAGGCTGATTAATAATAGACAGGCTGACCAATATGGATGAATGGAGGATGGATGGATGATGGATGGATGGATGGATGGATGGATGGATGGATGGATGATGGATGGATGGATGAATGGAGGATGGATGATGGATGGATGATGGATTGATGATGGATGGATGGATGGATGGATGATGGATGGATGGATGGATGAATGATGATGGATGATGGATGGATGGATGATGGATGGATGGATGGATGGATGATGGATGGATGGATGGATGGTGGATGGATGGATGGATGGATGATGGATGGATGGATGATGGATGGATGGATGGATGATGGATGATGGATGGATGGATGGATGGATGATGGATGGATGGATGATGGATGGATGAATGGATGAATGGATGGATGGATGGATGGATGATGGATGGATGGATGGATGGATGATGTATGGATGGATGGATGATGGATGGATGGATGGATGATGGATGGATGGATGATGGATGATGGATGGATGGATGGATGAATGGATGGATGATGGATGGATGATGGATGGATGGATGATGTATGGATGGATGGATGGATGGATGATGGATGGATGATGGATGGATGGATGGATGATGTATGGATGGATGGATGGATGATGGATGGATGGATGGATGATGTATGGATGGATGGATGGATGATGGATGGATGGATGGATGGATGATGGATGGATGATGGATGGATGATTGATGGATGGATGGATGATGGATGATGGATGGATGGATGATGGATGGATGATGGATGATGGATGGATGGATGATTGATGGATGATTGATGGATGGATGGATGGATGGATGATTGATGGATGGATTGATGGATGGATGGATGGATGGATGGATGGATGGATGGATGATGGATGGATGATGGATTGATGATGGATGGATGGACGGATGGATGATGGATGGATGGATGAATGATGGATGGATGACGGATGGATGGATGGATGGATGATGGATGGATGGATGGATGGATGGATGATGGATGGATGGATGGATGGATGGATGGATGGATGGTGGATGGATGGATGGATGGATGATGGATGGATGGATGATGGATGGATGGATGGATGATGGATGATGGATGGATGGATGGATGGATGATGGATGGATGGATGGATGGATGATGGATGGATGGATGGATGGATGGATGGATGGATGATGTATGGATGGATGGATGGATGATTGATGGATGGATAGATGGATGGATGAATGGATGATGTATGGATGGATGGATGATGTATGGATGGATGATGGATGGATGGATGATGGATGGATGAATGGATGAATGGATGGATGGATGGATGGATGATGTATGGATGGATGGATGGATGATGGATGGATGGATGGATGGATGGATGATGTATGGATGGATGGATGAATGGATGGATGGATGATGTATGGATGGATGGATGGATGGATGATGGATGGATGGATGGATGGATGGATGATGGATGGATGGATGGAGGATGGATGGATGATGGATGGATGGATGATGGATGGATGATGGATGATGGATGGATGGATGGATGGATGGATGGATGGATGGATGGATGGATGGATGGATGGATGGATGATGGATGGATGATGGATGGATGGATGGATGATGTATGGATGGATGGATGGATGGATGATGGATGGATGATGTATGGATGGATGGATGGATGGATGATGGATGGATGATGGATGGATGGATGGATGATGTATGGATGTATGGATGGATGGATGGATGATGGATGGATGGATGGATGATGGATGGATGATGGATGGATGATGGATGATGGATGATGGATGGATGGATGGATGATGGATGGATGGATGATGGATGATGGATGGATGGATGGATGGATGGATGGATGATGGATGGATGATGGATGGATGGATGGATGATGGATGGATGGATGGATTGATGGATGATGGATGGATGGATGGATGGATGGATGATGGATGGATGGATGGATGATTGATGGATGATGGATGGATGGATGATGGATGGATGGATGATGGATGGATGGATGGATGATTGATGGATGATGGATGGATGATGGATGGATGGATGATAGATGGATGGATGGATGATTGATGGATGATGGATGGATGGATGATGGATGGATGGATGATGGATGGATGGATGGATGATTGATGGATGATGGATGGATGGATGATGGATGGATGGATGGATGATTGATGGATGGATGGATGATGGATGGATGATGGATGGATGGATGGATGATGGATGGATGAATGATGGATGGATGGATGGATGGATGGATGGATGATGGATGGATGGATGATGGATGGATGGATGGATGATTGATGGATGATGGATGGATGGATGATGGATGGATGGATGATGGATGGATGGATGGATGGATGATGGATGGATGGATGGATGGATGGATGATGTATGGATGAATGGATGATGTATGGATGGATGATGGATGGATGGATGGATGATGGATGAATGGATGAATGGATGGATGGATGGATGGATGATGTATGGATGGATGGATTAATGATGTATGGATGGATGGATGGATGGATGGATGATGGATGAATGGATGAATGGATGGATGGATGGATGGATGATGTATGGATGGATGGATGATGTATGGATGGATGGATGAATGGATGGATGGATGATGTATGGATGGATGGATGGATGATGTATGTATGGATGGATGGATGGATGATGGATGGATGGATGGATGGATGGATGGATGGATGGATGATGGATGGATGGATGGATGGATGATGGATGGATGGATGGATGATGTATGGATGGATGGATGATGGATGGATGGATGGATGGATGGATGGATGATGGATGGATGGATGGTGGATGATGGATGGATGAATGGATGGATGATGGATGGATGATGGATGGATGGATGGATGGATGATGTATGGATGGATGGATGATGGATGGATGATGGATGGATGGATGGATGGATGGATGGATGGATGATGGATGGATGGATGATGTATGGATGGATGGATGGATGATGGATGGATGATGGATGGATGATGGATGGATGATTGATGGATGGATGGATGATGGATGATGGATGGATGATGGATGGATGGATGATGGATGGATGATGGATGGATGGATGATTGATGGATAATGGATGGATGATGGATGGATGGATTGATGGATGGATGGATGGATGGATGGATGGATGGATGGATGGATGGATGGATGGATGGATGATGGATTGATGATGGATGGATGGATGGATGATGGATGGATGGATGGATGAATGATGGATGGATGATGGATGGATGGATGGATGGATGATGGATGGATGATGGATGGATGGATGATGGATGGATGGATGAATGGATGGATGGATGGATGGATGATGGATGGATGGATGATGGATGGATGGATGAATGGATGGATGGATGGATGGATGATGGATGGATGGATGGATGATTGATGGATGATGGATGGATGGATGATTGATGATGGATGGATGGATGGATGATTGATGGATGATGGATGGATGGATGATGGATGGATGGATGATGGATGGATGATGGATGGATGGATGATGGATGGATGGATGATGGATGGATGATGGATGGATGAATGATTGATGGATGGATGGATGATTGATGGATGATGGATGGATGGATGATGGATGGATGATGGATGGATGATTGATGGATGATGGATGGATGGATGGATGGATGGATGATTGATGGATGATGGATGGATGGATGATGGATGGATGATGGATGGATGGATGATGGATGGATGGATGGATGATTGATGGATGATGGATGGATGGATGATGGATGGATGGATGATTGATGGATGATGGATGGATGGATGGATGGATGATTGATGGATGATGGATGGATGGATGGATGGATGGATGATTGATGGATGATGGATGGATGGATGATGGATGGATGATGGATGGATGGATGATGGATGGATGGATGGATGATTGATGGATGATGGATGGATGGATGATGGATGGATGGATGATTGATGGATGATGGATGGATGGATGGATGGATGATTGATGGATGATGGATGGATGGATGGATGGATGGATGATTGATGGATGATGGATGGATGGATGATGGATGGATGATGGATGGATGGATGATGGATGGATGGATGGATGGATGGATGGATGGATGGATGGATGGATGGATGAATGGATGGATGATTGATGGATGATGGATGGATGGATGGATGGATGATTGATGGATGATGGATGGATGGATGGATGGATGGATGGATGATTGATGGATGATGGATGGATGGATGATGGATGGATGATGGATGGATGGATGATGTATGGATGGATGGATGGATGATGGATGGATGGATGGATGGATGATTGATGGATGATGGATGGATGGATGGATGGATGGATGATTGATGGATGATGGATGGATGGATGATGGATGGATGGATGGATGATGGATGGATGATGGATGGATGGATGATGGATGGATGGATGATGGATGGATGGATGGATGGATGATGGATAAATCATTTATAGTTTTATATATTTATAACCTTATGGTATAAAGTGCGTCTAGATCAGTTCGTAATCTAGAGAGAGAAGGAACTAGTCAGCAGATTAACACGCTTTAATCAGATTGACAGGCTGATGGCGTCCCATGATGACATCAGAGAAGCTGTTTAACCGAGAAAATGGAAAAAAAAATCAAAATGTCTCAGAAAAGTTATTAAAAGATGTTTTAAATCACTTAAGCATTCTTTAGTGATTTAAGGACAGAAATAATAAATTTTAGAACCATGATGACATCATTAATGGCGACCTGTTTGATGATGAGCTTATGGGACGGATCAGCTGGGGACAGGGTGTCTGTGTCCTTCAGGGGGACAGATGTCTGGTCCCTCCTCTCAGACGAAGGAGACGGACACATGGGTCATTGATCCAATCAGGCATTACTGGTGCTCCCTCCCACTGACCCACTGGGAGAGGCCCAGTACTTACTGGGAGGGGGTAACCTGCTTCCTGTAATCCAGCTTCATCAATAATCCCGAGCTCAGACAGCATCATCTTCATTCAGCTGTTTTCATGCTTTTAATCCCAGAAGCCAGTTTGTCTTCAGAATAACGATCAAAGAGATGACATCAAAGAAGCAGATTTAATATTTTGATCAGATCTGTTCTAGATGCTGACGTGTTTCTATGTCTGTCCCTCCGACGGATCGACGTGTGCTCCGCAGGCCGAGGCCCGGCTGGCGGCGAAGCGCGCGGCGAGAGCCGAGGCCCGGGAAATCCGGATGAAGGAGCTGGAGCGGCAGCAGAAGGAGGTGAGGGAGCGCTCTTATTCTGAAGGTCCGAAGGCCGTCTTTGGGCTGATTGGATCAGAGGAAACGGCCGGGTCCTATGACAGCAGGTCAAAGGTCAGACTAGTGTTGCTCAGTCTGGGTGAGGATTTGATCAGCTCAGGACCTGTATCAGCTCCTCTGGTGAGTCTCAGAACTTTAATCCCTGATCCAGTCCGGATCCAGAACTTCCTGATTCCTCTCAGGAAGTTCTGGAAAACTTTAGGTCCAACTGGTCAGGAGAAACCTGCAGTCATGTGACTCGGCTGCTGATCTGAGGTCAGCTGACTGTCTGGTTCTGGTTGACTGCTTCAGCAGAACCAACCTAATCCCAGACCAGAACCAGGACCAGAACCTGGAAAACCTGAAGATATTAAATCAGATTAATAGAAAAGAATCAATTTATCAGATGAAAAACATAAAATAATAAAGAATCAGGTGATCGACGTTGCTTAACCAATTATAGACCAATAACCTTTAGAGTGTAGATTAGACCCAGGTTTAGACCCAGGTTTAGGGTTTCTATATATAGAACAAATAATTTGTTGAATGGGTTTAGAAAAACAAAGTTAATGAAATTCATACAGCAATAGAAAATAAATAAAGAAGAATTTATTGATTTATTGATTTAAAAAGCCTTTGACACCATTTGTTAAAGAAATTACAACTTTATGGAATTAGGATTAAACTGGATTAGAAATGCTGATAATTCTGCAGAAATATTAGACATTTAATCTGGAATTCCCCAAACTTCTGTTAATGGGCCAAAAACTTTTTATTCTTTATTTAAATGATTTACACTCACCGGCCACTTTATTAGGTACCCCATGCTAGTAACGGGTTGGACCCCCTTTTGCCTTCAGAACTGCCTCAATTCTTGGTGGCATAGATTCAACAAGGTGCTGGAAGCATTCCTCAGGGAGTTTGGTCCATATTGACATGATGGCATCACACAGTTGCCGCAGATTTGTCGGCTGCACATCCATGATGCGAATCTCCCGTTCCACCACATCCCAAAGATGCTCTATTGGATTGAGATCTGGTGACTGTGGAGGCCATTTGAGTACAGTGAACTCATTGTCATGTTCAAGAAACCAGTCTGAGATGATTCCAGCATTATGACATGGCGCATTATCCTGCTGAAAGTAGCCATCAGAAGTTGGGTACATTGTGGTCATAAAGGGATGGACATGGTCAGCAACAATACTCAGGTAGGCTGTGGCGTTGCAACGATGCTCAATTGGTACCAAGGGGCCCAAAGAGTGCCAAGAAAATATTCCCCACACCATGACACCACCACCACCAGCCTGAACCGTTGATACAAGGCAGGATGGATCCATGCTTTCATGTTGTAGACGCCAAATTCTGACCCTACCATCCGAATGTCGCAGCAGAAATCGACACTCATCAGACCAGGCAACGTTTTTCCAATCTTCTATTGTCCAATTTCCATGAGCTTGTGCAAATTGTAGCCTCAGTTTCCTGTTCTTAGCTGAAAGGAGTGGCACCCGGTGTGGTCTTCTGCTGCTGTAGCCCATCTGCCTCAAAGTTCCACGTACTGTGCGTTCAGAGATGCTCTTCTGCCCACCTTGGTTGTAACGGGTGGTTATTTGAGTCGCTGTTGCCCTTCTATCAGCTCCAACCAGTCTGGCCATTCTCCTCTGACCTCTGGCATCAACAAGGCATTTCCGCCCACAGAACTGCCGCTCACTGGATGTTTTTTCTTTTTCGGACCATTCTCTGTAAACCCTAGAGATGGTTGTGCGTGAAAATCCCAGTAGATCAGCAGTTTCTGAAATAGTCAGACCAGCCCTTCTGGCACCAACAATCATGCCACGTTCAAAGTCACTCAAATCACCTTTCTTCCCCATACTGATGCTCGCTTTGAACTGCAGGAGATTGTCTTGACCATGTCTACATGCCTAAATGCACTGAGTTGCCGCCATGTGATTGGCTGCTTAGAAATTAAGTGTTAACGAGCAGTTGGACAGGTGTACCTAATAAAGTGGCCGGTGAGTATATGTGAAGCAGCAGAAATATTAAAATCTGGATTATTTGCTGATGACACCATTTTATTCATGTCTGGAAATAATTTGAAGGACATGAGTAAAATAATAAAAAAACAAAAAGGTGAATATAAAGAATTGGTTAAATAAAAACAAATTATCACTCAATGATGCTAAAACTAAATGTTTGTTTTTTCTAATTCCAGATTAGATCCAGTTATCTTTAAATGGAGAAAATATTCTTATTTCAGATGAAAAATTTCATCTCATGTAGACGGAATTAGAGAGAAATGAAAATATATTAATATAAAATATCTTTTATATTAATTATTATATATATTATATATTATATCATTACTATAAGCTTCTTCTTTCAGCTCCTTTTCACTCATTGAAACTTAACAATGTTAAAAAAAACAAATGACTGAAATAAAATGGAAGTGAAATGAAAAAAATTTAATCTGACAAAATGAAGAAATGAAGTAAATAAAATAAAACGATAGAAAAAAAGTGGCTAAAAACAGTTTGAAAGAAAAATGGCAAAAATCCAACAAAAAGCGAGTTTGGATCAAATTCAGCAGAAATTGTTCTGGTTCTCAATCAGGAGCAATTTGGGTGGAACTGAATAATCTCAGATGGTCTAAGCCCCACCCACCCAGCATCAGCCCCGCCCACCTGGCAACTTTAATCCAATCAGCACCACCCCCCCACCCCTCCGACCTTCGGGACGGTCCATCTTAGTCGGACCTTCTGGATGGTCCACCGTGTTAGTCGGACCTTCAGGATGGTGCATCTTAGTAGTCAGACCTTCAGGATCGTCCATCTTGGCTGTCGGACCTTCAGGATGGTCCATCTTGGCAGTCGGACCTTCAGGATGGTCCATCTTGTTAGTCGGACCTTCAGGATGGTCCATCTTGTTAGTCGGACCTTTTGGATGGTCCATATTGTTAGTTGGACCTTCGGGATGGTCCATCTTGTTAGTCGGACCTTCTGGATGGTCCATCTTGGCAGTCGGACCTTCAGGATGGTCCATCTTGTTAGTTGGACCTTCAGGATGGTCCATCTTGTTAGTCGGACCTTCAGGATGGTGCATCTTGGTAGTCTGACCTTTGGGATGGTCCATCTTGGCAGTCGGACCTTCGGGACGGTCCATCTTGTTAGTCGGACCTTCAGGATGGTCCATCTTGTTATTCAGACCTTCTGGATGGTCCATCTTTGTACCAAGTGTTTCTAACCTGTCTCCACTGACCCTTTCTGCAGCTGTTCCACAGCACCAAGGTAGGTCCAACTCCTGCAGGTCTTCTAGTCTCTTCTGGTTCCAGCTACTTCTAACCTGTGATGGTGTTCCTCCACAGAAGTATTATGGTCTGGATAATAAGTGGGGTCACATCGAGCAGTGGATGGTAGGACTGGTTCTGACCGAGAGGAACCTCCTTCCTGTGTACAGCAGCCCATGTCGGGTCTGGTTCTGCTGTACAGGAGGAGGTTCTGCATGTTCTTAGTAGGCTTCTGCTGTGAGAACCTGGAGGTTCTGCATGTTCTCAGAATGGTTCTGCTGTGAGAACCTGGAGGTTCTGCATGTTCTCAGAATGGTTCTGCTGTGAGAACCTGGAGGTTCTGCATGTTCTCAGAATGGTTCTGCTATGAGAACCTGGAGGTTCTGCATGTTCCTCTCCCCTGCCCTCCTTCCCCATTATTTCTATTGAGCTTTAGTTTTTAATCACCTTTTTTTCCAAATTGTTTGGTTTCCAGTTCATTTTATGTCATTATTCTATTTTTCATTGTTTTAATTTTATGTAATTTAGGTATTTTATAGTTTATTTTTATATATTTTTGAATTATTTTCCTTGGTCAACCTGCATGCTATCAGGATGCTGTTGTCCTGCCTTTAGCTCCATCCTAATATGTGTGTTTTAAACCCATCGGCAATTCTGACAGGCAGACTGTTCTCCCTGCTCTCCTTCTGTCAGGCTGACTGCTTATGCCTCTTTCTTCTTCTCCATCTGAAACTTGTTTCCTCTTCATGGCGTTTCAGGAGGACAGTGAGCGCTACTCGCGCCTTTCACGGAGACACGCCTCGGTCTGTATGTCTTCTTCTGTGGTTTCCTGGACCCCTGACCAGCACACATTTATATTCTTATTGTGTGTCTGCAGGTCTCTGATGATGAGGAGAGGATGTCTGTGGGCAGCCGAGGCAGCTACAGGGTGAGTCGACCAGAAACCTTCTGAAGGTCCAAGAATCGTGGATCAGAGGCATGACTGCTTCCTTTTCAACCAGGCTGAACTAGCACAAACCAGTCTGAACGAACACAAACCAGTCTGAACTAGCACACACTAGTCTGAACTAGCACAAACCAGTCTGAACTAACACCAACTAGTTTCAACCAGGCTGAACTAGCACAAACCAGTCTGAACTAACACCAACTAGTTTCAACCAGGCTGAACTAGCACAAACCAGTCTGAACTAGCATCAACCAGTCTGAACTAACACAAACTAGTTTCAACCAGTCTGAACTAGAACAAACCAGTCTGAACTAGCACACACTAGTCTGAACTAACGTAAACCAGGCTGAACTAGCACAAACCAGTCTGAACTAACACCAACTAGTTTCAACCAGGATGAACTAGCACAAACCAGTCTGAACTAACACCAACTAGTTTCAACCAGGCTGAACTAGCACAAACCAGTCTGAACTAGCACCAACCAGTCTGAACTAACACAAACTAGTTTCAACCAGTCTGAACTAGAACAAACCAGTCTGAACTAGCACACACTAGTCTGAACTAACGTAAACCAGGCTGAGCTAGCACAAACCAGTCTGAACTAACACCAACTAGTTTCAACCAGGCTGAACTAGCACAAACCAGTCTGAACTAACACCAACTAGTTTCAACCAGGCTGAACTAGCACATACCAGTCTGAACTAGCACCAACCAGTCTGAACTAGCACACACTAGTTTGAACTAGCACAAACCAGTCTGAACTAGCACCAACCAGTCTTAAGTAGCACAAACTAGTCTTAACTAGCAAATACTAGTTTGAACCAGTCTGAACTAGCACAGACCAGTCTGATCTAGCACAAACCAGTCTGAACTAGCACAAACCAGTCAAAACTAGCACAGACCAGGCTGAAATCAAACCAGGCTGAACTAACACACTCTAGTTTGAACCAGTCTGAACTAGCAAAAACCAGTCTGAACTAACACAAACCAGACTGAACTAGTACAAACCAGTCTCAACTAGCACAAACCAGTCAAAACTAGGACAGACCAGTACACACTAGTTTGAAACAGTATCAAAACTGTTTCAAACTGTTTCAAATAGTTTCAAGACCTAGAAAAACAGTCTGACCTAGCACAAACTGTGCTGTACTAGTCTGAACTAGCACAAACCAGACAGAACCAGTTTGACCTGTATGAATTTGCACAAACTAGTGTGACCTAGAGTGAACAAGCTCAAATTAGTCTGAACTGGTGTGAACCAGTCTGACATTTCGCAACTAGCAGAAACCAGGCCGAACTGGTCTAAACTAACACAAAATTGTTCATTAAGAACAATCTGGTCTAACTAAACTAGTCTCCCTAAACCTTAACAAGGAATCTAGTCTTAACCAGTCTCAGCCTACTTTAGGCCGACTAAACTGGTCTAAACTAGCCTGAACCAGTTTGTAACTGCTCTGATTGTCATTATCAGTTGGCTTCTCTAAAAGGTCTTTTTGTTTCTTTCTGTCCCTCCTTCCCACCTTTCCTTGATTGCTATGTTTCCTTCTCTCCTTGCCACCTTTTCTTGTTTCCTGTTTCCTTCTCTCCTTTCCTCCATTCCTTGTTCTCCGTGTTTCCATCCCTCTTTCCCACTTTTCCTTGTTTCCTATGTTTCCTTCTCTCCTTTCCTCCTTTCCTGGTTCTCCATGTTTCCTTCCCTCCTCACCTCCTTTCCTTGCTCTCCCGAGTTTCCTTTTCTCCTTGCCACCTTTTCCTTGTTTCCTATGTTTCCTTCTCTCCTTTCCTCCTTTCCTGGTTCTCCATGTTTCCATCCCTCCTCACCTCCTTTCCTTGTTCTCCGAGTTTCCTTTTCTCCTTGCCACCTTTTCCTTGTTTCCTATGTTTCCTTCTCTCCTTTCCTCCTTTCCTGGTTCTCCATGTTTCCATCCCTCCTCGCCTCCTTTCCTTGTTCTCCGTGTTTCCATCCCTCCTTGCCTCCTTTCCTTGTTCTCCGAGTTTCCTTTTCTCCTTGCCACCTTTTCTTGTTTCCTATGTTTCCTTCTCTCCTTGCCACCTTTCCTTGTTCCCTATGTTTCCTGCACCTTCTCTCCGCCCCCTAAGCCATCAGACTATGGCGGCCTCCTGGGCTCCAGCTCCCGGGCCTCCTCCAGGGCCAGTTCAGCCCGTGCAAGCCCTGTGGTGAGAGTGCTCCTCTTGCTCCTCCTGCTGACCATCTGTGGTGTTACTGAGCAGTGTTTAGTTAATTTGATTGGTTGATTTGGGGTTCTGTGTCCTTTCAGGTGGAGGAGAGGGCGGACCGAGAGTTCATGGAAAAGGTGAGACTCTGCGGCAGGCGGCGATCAGACTGACTCAGTGTCTGGGTTTCACCATTGCTGTCTCCATCAGGGCTCCAGGACGGCGTCAACTTTGTCCGCCGCCACGCTTGCTTCGCTGGGCGGAGCCTCATCGCGTAGAGGAAGCTGTGACACGTCGTTCTCCGTGGAAACAGAGGCCTCAATCAGAGAAATGAAGGTAAGCTAACCAGCAGACCTGGCACTGGGCAGGGCAGGTCCAGTTCTGTCCCATTAGAACTGACCAGGACAGATTGTGGATGCTGATGGTTTCCACCATGTCTGCGTCCTGCAGGAGTCTCTGTTGGAGGCGGAGGAGAAGTACCGCAGAGCCATGATCTCCAACGCTCAGCTTCACAACGACAAAACCACTCTGATGTTCCAGGTGGAGAACCTGAGAGAGGAGCTCAGCGACATGGAGGAGCTGCTGTGGGAGGCCCGGCGCCGATGGGAGGAGTCCAGCAAGGTCACAGGGTCACTAACTATGAAGAAGATGAAGAAGATGATGATGATGATGATGATGATGATGATGGAGCTTGCTTTGATGTCTCTCCAGGAGTTGGAGCGCGAGCGTCAGGCTAACAGCGTCCTGAAGGGCCAGTTCAAGGAGATGGAGGACAGGCTAAGACAGACCAACGAGACGCTGACGGTGAGGAGACCTCTGTCTATACACCCTGTTAGCAAGGGATTATGGGAAACCGTATAGAAACGCCACGCCTAGAAACGTCAGGAGGTCCCTATGCTAAAGGAACCATGATAGGAAGCATCTAGCGTGCTCTTCATGGAGACCATTTCTGCTTCGGCCGACACGTTCAGTTTAGTTCAGTTTAATTTCTATAGCACCAATTATCAGCTGGGTTCAAAGTTCAAAGGTCAGGAATGTTGGGAAGCAGCCTGACCTTCCCCTGGCCTAATGCTGGAATTCTGTGGTCAACCTACTGTCCGGATAATCCTGGCTGTGAGGAAGGAGCTAGGACCTTGATGCTTGCTAGCACACATTCATTTAACAGAGGGAAGTACTGAGGTTCCCTGGATGGTCACTACCCACAATCCTTTGCATGAGTGGACTGATAGACACGACCCACTTCTAGGAGTTTAATGACAACATCTAAGTTCTGTGAGACGCATGATAATGTTCACACCTTCATATTTTTCGAGATCATCAGAGGTGGTAATTATTTAGAGACTTTGGGTTTTGTAGTTCTTTTCCTGAAGCCTGTAGTCCTAATTTGAGGAGGACTAGCAAAGCAGACCTTTAGCTCCTTTCTAACCCTGGATAGAGTTCTAACCCTGACCCAGTGAAAGGATAGAAGACCTGATTTTCCTCTTCTCTCTCTCTGCTGCTCTCTGCCACCCCCTGCTGGGCAGGAGGTCTCTGATCTGCGTCTAAAGAGCAGCAGCTACTGCCAGGAGGTCTCTGACCTGCAGGAAGCTCTGCAGTGGAAGCAGAAGAAGATAGCGGTAGGATGCCTCCTGCTTCCAGAGATTCTGTGGTTTCCAGAGGCAGAGGAGCTGGAAGCAGTTCACTGGTTATGGTCCAAATATTTCAGATGCATTCAGTGATGCTCTGTCTGACAAATGGCCGCAGTCTCAGATGTATCCTGGTCAGCTTTTACTGAACAGGACCAGAACCCAGCTTGTTTTCTGCCTCTGTGAAACGTTTCCAGCTTTTCTCCTTCCTGTTTCCTTTCCTTTCTTCCTCTCTAACGTCCTACTTTAACTCCTCTTTACGCCAGGCCTTAGAGCGCCACCAAGAAACCTCCGACATCGTTCGAATCGAACGCGACCGGCTCAGAGATGAGGTGGTCCGGCTGCGAGACTCGCTGAAGGTATTTGGACGCCGCTGTGGGGAGCAGACCGTAGAGAGACCTGCAGATTGTCCCTCAGAGAGGAAGTTCCTCAGGTTCTCCTGTGGTGCGGCCTCTTTCAGGTGCATTGGTTCAATCTGAACCCAAACCGAAGGTCCTCCCCCACAGGAGGGACAGTCTGAGGGGTTTCTGTGACTTGGGGTGTCTGTGTTAGCCGTTAATCCAGAGTTAGAGGGGTTACCTGCTCAGAATGGGTTTGATGTCTGGTGAGCTCTGCAGATTCAGTTTTTTCCTCAAGTTGTAGCATTATGGTCCTGATAGAGGACCAACCAGTTCTGGTCAGGATGTGTCTGAGCAGATGTTTATCTCCGTTATGGATCCATGGATGATCTCTGACTCTCTGACTAACAGAACCATGGAGTGGTTTTCTCTCCCGACACGTCGAACGGCGACGTGGAGCTGGCCGACGATGACTCCGCCTCCCACCTAGCCGAGGACCCGCCTCACAGTGGCAGAGAGAGCGTGCTGGGTAGGAACCGTTACACCAAAACTATTTGACTTTACTAAACATTTCAAACATTTGATCTACTGAGATACATGAGGTTCCTGTCTTTAGCTGATTGGTTCTGTCTGGTTCTAAATCAACATGTTCATTTCTGGGCTTTAGAAGATCAGAGGAACTGTCCTCCTGTAATTCCTCTGTGATCCTTCTTTCCTCATCAACCTGAATAACCTCCTCTGCTGTCTGTCTTCCATCCTGAATGTCTGCTCCAGCCGCTCTTCCAACGTTTCTTCATGGTCTTTCAGGAAAAGCTTCAGAGCAACAACCAGCAGAGGACAGCAAACCCCAAAGAGACCGGAAAGACGCCAAGCGGCAGCAGAGTCTGGACATGAACTCTACGAGCGACCAAAGCAGAGTGTCCAGAGAAAGACGGAACCCGGTCGATAAGCCACCAGGCAGAAACCGACCGCAGCGGAACAAGGGGGTGGAAAAGGATCCGACCAAGAGGCTTCCCTCTAGACTAGACCCAAACCAAGCAGACAACAAACAGCCAGACATGGACGGGTCTGCAGATCAGGCCTTCAAAGATCAGAGCACGGCTGATTCTGTCGGAGATATCAGAAAAAAGGGGGAATCTTCCAGGAAGGCCTTCGCTATTCAAAAAGTTTCTGGAGAAAAGGACTTTAGATCTAGACTCGTTCCGCCTCGTCCTGCCAAGGAGATGATCATGGATAACCGAGCAATGGTGTCAGGTCTCTCAGCTTCTGGAAAACGGAAGTCTTCGTCAGACGAGACGATAAACCTGGACGTCTCCTTGGCTCTGGGAAACGAAGCTTCTTCCTCTGAAACAAGCATTGAACCAAAGGGAGGGACTTCCCAGAGTCTAGATGAAGACTTGACTAGTGAAGGTGGAGTCCCAGGTTTAGGTGAAGAAGGTGGCAGATCTGAAACAGCAGGAGAAAACAGACAATCCAACCCTGAGTCAGGAGGTGGTGAAGAAGAGTCCATCGTGAAGTCTGAATCCAAAGCACCAGTGGAGTATTCTCCTACCAGCCAGAGGACTGGAGAACCTCTCCATAGAGCTGCTGCGATGCACAAAGCTTTCCCCCAAAGCCTGAAGAGAACAACTGCCTTTGTTCCAGAAGAAATGTGGTCTAGTTTAGAGATGGCGGTTCAAGATTTGCTCCAAGGACTGGAGGATAAACCAGGGTTTGTGTTTGAGATCTCAAGAATCTTATCAGAAATTCTGATTTGTCTCCACCAGTGGATCTCAGACCTGGAAAACACTCTAAGGAAGAGCTCAGGAGAGCGGGCCGATCGGACTGTTGCAGATGGAGATAAATCTACGTGTCCAAAGATGGACGCCGGACTCTCCACCAAATCAGATCCTAATCTAAGGAGCCCAGCCAAACACCCCCCAGTTGGTCCCCGATGTGCGGAGAGACATCAGGCTGGACCGGCGGCCGGTTCAGAGGACCGACCTGCTTCCTCAGGTGGAGTTCCTTCACCTTTGAAGGATGACATCACCGCCGATGAGGCAGCAGAGACCAGTTTCAGACAAACGAAGTTGCAGATGAACGCTGAGTCTTGCTTCAATCTGAGTGGTTCTCCTGTAAAAAACACCTCTGCAGACTTTGTCTTTGTAGACTCCTACTTTGCTGAGCCGCGCAAAAACTCAGCAGAGTCCATGTCTGATGTCAGTTTAGGACGGAGGTCCAACAGTCCGGCGCATGTCCAGCTTCCTACGGAGCTGAGAGGGAACCGCGCAGCCTGGGCTCAGCCTAACACAGGTCAGAGTTCATCTGTCAGGAGATTCATGGAGGTGACGGCGGAGGAAATCCGAGCCTTGGCTGTTCCTGAACTCGCTCTGCTGGGTCTCCAAGAGGGAAGGCCACTGGAGCAGTCCGGCGCCGGTTCTGTAGAGGAGACGGCGGCTGCAGACATGGACAGCTGTGAGGAGGCTGAAGAGGAGGTCCAACAGCCTCTGTCCCAGCAAAGGCCCAAGATGGACGTTCAAAGTGTTCCAGGTGCGGGCAGCGTGGAACCAGAGAGGGGTCATGACGGAGCCAGTTTGGACAGCAGGAGAAATGAGAACTCAGAGTGCAAGATTTCATGAGCTCAGAGGCGCCACCTGCTGCCGGTCCTCAGGAACTGTCCCTGTCCTGGACAGAAACGGCCCAGAATGAGGAGCGGTTCTCCAAAGAAGACATCTTAGATGTGAAATGATTGAGAACGGCTGATCTGGATGTTATTGAATATATGAAAACATGCAGAAATAAAGCTTTAGCTGAAGCTTGGTGTTCTGGTGGTTCTGTTCTAACGTTTCATCAGCAGAGGATGTTCTGCACCTGAAGGGTAAGCAAACTGTTTCCACATCCTTACAGCATCAGACATCTTGGACACAGTTTTCTGATCCAGATGAATCCAGGAGTTGATTAAGATAATTACCGTGTCCACCAGGAGCTGACGCTCCGGCTGATCACAGGTCCTACCACAGAATCCGCCTTATTTCACCTGTCCTCTCGCCTCACCTTCACCATCCGACCACATCGTCCTGATTGGTTCAGAGTTTCCATCTAAGGAAAACCAGCTGATTGCTGGAGTCCAGCATGGAGCTCAGAAATGGTGCAGAGCTGAAAGCTTGAGGTCATGAAGGAGCTGAACGGCAGTGGAGATGTTCAGGTTGATGAGAAAAATGTTTAGAGGAACCATGAAATGATTTACCTTGAAGTCAGAAGAGTTTTAGCCTCTAGCTTGTCTCTACCGAGCCGTACGGTGACCGCACCACGCCGTGCGGCGCCGCAGAGCTTGTCACTTCCTCTGACTTTCTGTTTCAGAGCTGCGGATGAAGAAGCTGTTTGAGGACAGAGAAGGTTTAAGGGATCAGGTCAGATCTGGAATCCTATTTCTTATAAAAATCTACCAGATGTTCTATAAAAACCCTTTGAATGTGTTTGTGTTCAGGTCCGGCTGCTGAAGTCTCAGCTGGATCAGAGGAGCTGCGCGGATGGAGTCCAGAACCCCGGGGAGAACCAGAGCGGCATAGATCCTCATCTGTTAGAGCTGCAGAGTAGGTCACTGGTTAGATCTGACGTCCATCGGCTCCACCGTGGATCCTGATCTCCTGATGTTTGACTCTCACCAGGAGACCACAGCCGGCAGATCAGTGAGCTCAAGTTCAAGCTGGTCAAATCTGAACAGGAAGTCACAACTCTGGAGCAAAACGTAAGCCCCGCCCCCTGTTCTTCCCTTCTGACCGTTTCACCTGTTCAACGGAAACCTGTGTCGCCCCTGCTCAGGTGCTCCGCCTAGAGGGCCAGGTGTGTCGTTACAAGTCGGCGTCTGAGAACGCAGAGAGGATCGAAGATGAGCTGAAGGTGGAGAAGAGACGACTGCAGAGAGAGGTGAGCGCCCCCTGCTGCCCCCCAAAGCAGCAGCAGCTAGACGGGATTCCAGACCGTTTGGATCTAGGCTTTGTTTTCTGCGTCCACCTGTCCTGCTCACCTCAGAGTGACCTTCCTTTCAGCTGCGCTCGGCTCTGGACCGCATCGAGGAGCTGGAGGTCAGTAACAGCCACCTGTCCAAGCGCCTGGAGAAGATGAAGGCCAACAGGAACGCTCTGCTCTCCCACCAGTGATTCCCAGTCCAGCCAGCACCACCTCCTGAGGAACTCATCTCCACAGAGGGACGCAGTCGGCACCGGGTGGGTGGAGGACTCAGACGCTGAGACAAACTGTCCAAAAGGAAGCCCCTCCAGCCCGGTTCTGACCCTCAGGTTCCTGTTCCACCTGTGGACTGGAGGTCTCCTGGTGGGGGGGCGGTTCCTCCTTCCAGCCCAGTTCAGACCCTCAGGTTGCAGGATGAATGGAGCCAGTGGTTCTACGGGTTCCAGGTTCCCGGTTTCTGGTTCCTGGTTTCTGGTTCCCGGTTCCTGGTTCCTGGTTCCTGGTTTCTGGTTTCTGGTTTCTGGTTTCTGGTTCCTGGTTTCTGGTTCCTGGTTCCTGGTTCCTGGTTCCAGTTTCCTGGTTTCTGGTTCCTGGTTCCAGTTTCCTGGTTTCTGGTTCCTGGTTCCAGTTTCCTGGTTCCTGATTCCTGGTTCCTGGTTCCAGTTCCTGGTTCCTGGTTTCTGGTTTCTGGTTCCAGTTCCTGGTTCCTGGTTTTTGGTTCCTGGTTCCTGATTCCTGGTTCCTGGTTTCTGGTTTCCGGTTTCTGGCTCCTGGTTTCTGGTTCCTGGTTCCTGTTCCTGGTTTCTGGTTCCTGGTTTCTGGTTCCAGTTCCTGGTTCCTGGTTCCGGTTCCTGGTTCCTGGTTCCTGGTTTCTGGTTCCAGTTCCTGGTTTCTGGTTCCTCGTTCCTGGTTCCAGGTTTCTGGTTCTTGGTTCCTGGTTCCTGATTGCTTGTTCCTGGTTTCTGGTTTCTGGTTCCTGGTTCCTGGTTTCTGGTTTCTGGTTCCTGGTTCCTGGTTTCTGGTTCCTGTTTCCAGTTTCCTGGTTGCTGGTTCCTGATTCCTGGTTCCTGGTTTCTGGTTCCTGGTTCCTGGTTCCTGGTTTCTGGTTCCTGGTTCCTGGCTCCTGGTTCCTGGTTCCTGGTTTCTGGTTCCTGGTTCCTGGTTTCTGGTTTCTGGTTCCTGGCTCCTGGTTCCTGGAGCTCTTTGCTGTCATGAACTCTGTTCAGTCAAATCTTTGTTCCCACAAACATTGAACGTTTGCTGCTCTGAAACAGCGTAGATAATCTCAGCAGGATCATCAGCATCCAGTAGAAACTCCAGAGATCTGATTGGTGAATCTAGAAGCGAGCGGCCAATCAAGAAGATACAAGAAAATCAATCATCATGAAGCGTGAAAAGCTTTTTGTTTCACTTCTATTTACTGTGAAATGCTGAAGAAGAATAAAGTTCTTAGTTGAAGAAAACCGACTCTGTTTGTTCTGTTTCTATGAAGAAAAGGTTCCTCTGCTGCTTTGCATCCATCAGATTTGCTATAAGGATCATTTCCCTTTGATGAAAGGGTGAACTGTCCATGAACATTAAAGCATTTATCTCAACAAATATGGTAAATATCCAGATTCTAATGTCTCTGGAGGGTGGGGACTATTAATCTGATATCTGAGCCGACGGTGCTGCTGCCGAAGCTCCTCAGAACCCACACCATGATTCATAGAACAGCTTCCTGTGCTGAAAGAAATGTTTGCAGGTCCGAGGAAGCAGTTTAGGTCATGGAGAGTTCCTCTGGGCTCCTGCAGTCTGCTTCCATCAACCCATTCTTTTATTACAGCCAACAGGAAACCCAGCAAGGTTGGAGACAGAATGTTTGATTTCAGTGGCTGAAAGTGACTCAATAACCAATAAAAAACAATTTTCCTTCATTTCAGACGCAACTATTCCCAGAATGGGATTATATTAAACTGCACTTCCAATATTCACCACTGTTCAGCGCCATTTCGCTGTTTCCTCAGACCGGGGAGCAGGCTCTGATGTCTTTATTCCCTGTTGATTGGTAGTACAGGGTTGAAGTGAAGCCACCGGCCGCCATATTGGTACTCCCTGGTTAGATCGGTCTCATTGTAAGCAATCTGTGCGCTTCAGCATCGAACAACAATGATTTTCTCATTTTGTGAGTTTAAAAATCTTGATACTTTCTATTTTCTAAGGTTAGACCCAATGTCAGTGTCTAACTCAGTCAATGTCTTCCAGTCAGTCTGAGATAGCCAGACTAATGTTAGTCTGCAGACTAATGTTAGTCTGCAGACTAAACTATAGGATCCATCAGCTATAGATGGATTTATTGCTTAGTTCTTATTGGTTTGCTTTGCTCCTGCAGGGTGCGTACATCCTCTTTCTCTGCTCCCTGCTTTCTTGCACTTCCTGCTCTTTTTATCTCTTAACTAAAACTACAGAAAGCTGAATTTAGTTATTTGATTTTTTTTCTTTGATTTATTTTTTATTTACATTTTTTTCCCCATGTGGACTATTTTAGTTTTCAGCTATTCCACACAAGATGCCTCCCTACAACAGCCCAGAGGAGGCAGTTCTCATGAAAAACGCTCTTATGGAAAGACTTCAACATGAAGTGGAGAAGAACCACCCGATTCAAAGGATGCTACCTTCAGCACGAAGGACTTTGACAAGCTTCTACAGAAAATAGCTGTCATGGAGCTGAAAATCCACCAACTTGAAGTGAACTATGATGTAAACGCCACGTATGGAAATGAAACATCGCTGCCTGTGATTCCGAAGGGGGACCACCAGCCCAGCAACTCAGCGAACAAACAGTTCCCAGAGGAAAAGGAGAATCCCTGGACCACTCTGGGTGCTAGACCAAAGGATCAACGAACCCCCCACCTAGACACAGAAAACTGGCCGAGACCACAGAGAGATGTCCCAAGAGAAGTGAAACAAAAGCGGGATGTTCTCACAACAAATGATGGGAGTAAACCTGCTGGAAATTTTGGAATTCTGTTACAAAACAGATTTGCTCCACTCCAAGATGAGACCCAGAAGGATCACGACGACAATCAAAGGTATGTCAGCAATCTTCACTCTAAGCTACCAGAGAAAAACAGGCCACAGGGCCAAGGACCCTGATATTATGCAGTGGATCTATACGTGGGATTAAACATTTCTGTAACAAGAAAAACACAGAGGTGTTGATTTATACCCCTTTGAACTATGGCCTGGTGTCTAATGTATCAGACATCCTTCCAGAGATCATGAAAAAACGCCCGACCTTGGAAAAACTCATCATACAAGCTGAAGCCTTGGGCGACGCAGCCCTGAGAAAACCAGAAATACTGAAAGAGGATTACACACTATGTTTCTAAATGTTTACAGGCCTCCTAAGTCCACGTCAAACTTTTTAATGGTTTTAGTGACCTCCTGTCTGTGATATGCGTTGATTATGACTGTTTAATTATTGTGGGAGACTTTAACTTTCACGTTGACGACCCTGAAGACAGAAGTGCAAAAGAACTGTGTGACACACTTAGAGACGTTGGTTTAACTCAACATGTTAAACAACCAACGCACAAACAGGGACATATTTTAGACCTGATCGTCACTAAAGGTCTGAAGATTTCTAAAGTCAGTGTTACTGATGTTGCCCTATTCCATCACTTTTCTGTTACCTTTGAGGGCATCATTTCCAGTGACTCCTTTAGCCAAAGGGACATCATAAGAAAACACACCTTTAGGGAAAATGCCACAGAAACTTTTATTCAAGCTTAATCTGCTACTTCAACCTTGGGCTGCAACTCAGCAGATGAGCTAGTAGATAACTTTCAGTCTAAAGTCTCAGACATCATTAGCTGCATTGCTCCAATTAAAGTCAAAGTCTTTTCTGGAAAGAAAAAATCTCCTTGGAGAAGTGCTCCAGCAGTTAGAAGTGAAAAAAGGGCGTGTGGAAAAGCTGAAAGTCATGTACGAATCTTGGCAAAAACAGGGCCTAGTGGCTGACTCACATGCAATCAGGTCATAAGCTAAGAGATTTCCACAGCGCATCCTGTCAGGTCGGAGCAGCCTCTGGCCTTGACCAGTACACGGGAATTCCAGGAAGATTTCGACAGAGCATCCAGTCGCACACGTACATAGTTACATAGTGCGATGTGTATAAAAGCAGAGAGTTGGGAGAGAGCTGAGATGTAAAGCGCTGTGATACGTCGTACTGAGGAAAGCATGTGGATTTGACCCGTCAAAATAAAGGCTTTTCCCCTGTCCTGTGGGCAAATGACATAATCAACTGAAGGCGTCCTGATTTTTGAGATTTTACCATTTGAGCCCCCAACTATCTAAAGTTAGCACACAGCTTCAGTGGCTTCAGCTAGTAACCACTGATCAGGCCCTAAATCTAGGTGTAGTGCTGGATTCAGACTTGAACCTCCAAAAGCATTTAAAGACAATTACAAGGTCGGCTTTCTATCACCTGGAGAACATTTCCAGGATTAAAGGACTAATTTCTCAGCATGATCTGGAAAAACGAATCCATGCCTTTATTTTTAGTCAAATTGATTACTGCAACGGTGTTTTCACAGGTGTGCCTAAAAAGTGTTGGGATCCTGAGGCTTGCCCACCAGAGGGCGCCGAGGATCCCTTCCTGGGGATTTTTTATTACTGTTGGGATCTGGGGTTCTGTCTACCTTTTCTCCACCAGAGGGCGTATTAGATCTCCTGAAGCTGGAGCTGACTTCACCAGCTGTTCCTCATCTGCTCATCAGGAGACCAGCATTTAAGTGGGCTGAGGACCACACTCCAGTCCCAGAGTGTTAGTCAGTTATGGTACAGCGAACCCTGAGCCAAACTGCCTGTCTTGTCTCCTGACTTCTTGACCTGAACCTGATCTCTCTTCTCTGCTTCCCAGGTTGAACCTGTCTGTAACCAGAAACCCTTAAGAGATCCTCTGTTGGAAATCTGTCTGTCTGATCTCAGAAGAACCCTGGAGAACCAAACCTGCCAAAGATCTGTCAACCTGCTCCCTGAAGAATCTGGAAGGGAAACTCAAACCTGCAAGTCCTTAACCAAGCTCAGCCTCCACCAAGCCCTCAGCCTGCCGACAGCCTCTGAACCCTCCTTTTTCCCCCCTCAGCCGCTCTGCTCTATCTCCAGAACTGTAAACCCAGTCGTGACCAGCCCTGGACCTGATTACCCCCCTGTCCTGTTATTATGTTCATTTATTAATTAAACCTTTGAACTTTTCCCCAGTCTCTGTGTGTGTGTTCTGCATTTGGGCTAGTAACCAAAACCCAATCATGACAAAAAGTGGATCAGCTGATCCAGAACGCTGCTGCCCGTGTCCTCACTAAGACTAAGAAAGTAGAGCACATCACCCCAGTTCTAAAGTCCTTACACTGGCTCCCTGTATCTCAGAGAATACTTTAAAATACTTCTGTTAGTCTATAAATCTCTGAATGGCTTAGCACCTAAATACATCACAGACTTGCTATCAGTGTATCAACCCTCCAGACCACTCAGGTCTTCTGGCTCCAGCCTGCTCTGCAGACCTAGAACCAGAACTAAACATGGAGAAGCAGCATTTAGTTCCTATGCTCCACTTATCTGGAACAAACTTCTAGAAAACTGTAAAAGTGCAGAAAGCCTGAGTTCCTTTAAATCAAGACTAAAAACACATTTGTTTAGGATTGCCTTCCACTGTTCTAGTTAAACAGTTCAACTAAAACATCATTAGTCCAACTGTTTTTAATATTCTTTTTTGTTTCTGCATTATTTATTTTTTTCGCTACTTGCATTGATTCTGTTTTATTTTCCTATATTTTAATCATGTAAAGCAGGCATCCCCAGCCTCGGTCCTGGAGGCCCGCTGTCCTGCAGGTTTTAGAGGTTTCTCTGCTTCAGCACAGCTGATTATAATGACTGCAGTCGACCAAACGCCCGTTGATCAGCTTTCAATTAAAATCAGCTGTGCTGGAGCAGGAAACCTCTGAAACCTGCAGGACAGCGGGCCTCCAGGATGCCTGATGTAAAGCACTTTTCATTGTCTTTGTACTGAATAGTGCTATAAAAATCTATTTCCCTTGCCTTGCCTTGCCTAGTTCATCCACTGGCTGGGAAATTACCAGTGGAACGTCTTCCTGGCCAGAAAACTGCTGGTTTCAGCAGCTAAATGCTGAACAGGGAGGCATTTTTACTGCGTGTCTCTTTGGGAGTGGGGAGTACCAAGATGGAGGACGTTGGCTTCACTTTTTTCCTGCAAATCAGTGGGAGCAGCCGGCTTGCTTGGACTGGCAATGCATCATGGGATACCCAAGGCTACAGAGGATACAGCGGAGCTGTCCTTCAAAACGGGGAAAAAGAAAGATGCATTTGTCGGCCGATTAAGGAGGAGTCTTCCAATCCTAACAGACTTCGGCGCCGTGCTGTGATGCTGGATCCAAACTCAGAAGGGAGGAACAGCACCCCCTACAGGTGGCTTGGCTGTAAGTCATTCTGAGACAGTAAATAATTAAATGAGATCAAATCCAGTTAAATGTACTTTATTGATGCCAGAACCATCAACCATGACATATAAAGCATCGAACACTAAACCCACCACAGCACAGATGGCACTGAACTAATGAGAAAACCATGGGGGGTCTGCTCACTGCAGGAAGTCAACAGGGTTAGGGTCAGGGTTAGGGTTTGGTTAGGTCAGGGTTAAAGGGTTAGGGTTACTGGGATACAGGGTTAAGGGGTTGCAAATGGAATAAACTTTGTTTTACTGTAAATGAAATGAAAGCAGGAATGAAGACAGGATGAAGCAGTTTCTGAACTGAGTACAGTCCTGCTGATAGAAGAGCTTATTCTAAGATAGAGAGATAAGTGATTAACTGGGATTAGTGGAAATTAACTAGCATTAACTGAGATTAGGACCACCCTGCAGAGAAACGGCTTCTTTATTGTTGGTTTCTGCTTTAGTGGATGATTTTCACCCAGTATTGGTCCAGGAATTACGTGTTTGTGATCCTCAGGATCTGAAGAAGAGAAGCTGAGGGAAGCGATGATGTCATTGATGGTTGGTTTGTAATCAGTCTCTACTTCTGATTTGCTCCCTCTTCCTCCGCTCCTCCTTAATCCTCCCCGTCCTCTTCATCTTTTCCATCCTCCTTTGGTTTCCCGTCCTCCTTCAGCCTGGAGCGAAGACGTTGGAACAGCGCTAAAACCCAAGGAAGAGTTGGTCAGAAAGAGAAGGCAGTGGCGGCTGATGGCGGTCTGCTCCACCTCACCTTGTTGTGAGGTCTTCAGGTCCATGTACAGAGCTGGATCAATGCTCTGAAGATGGTGGATCACCTTCTGGCAGTCCTCTGCTCCGCCTTCGTATACCATTTCTACCAGGCAGCTGGCCTTGTTCACTCTGGTGTGGTTTTTCTCCAGGATAGATTTCCTGTCTGCTGCCGTCAGGACTTTATCTTTTACCAGGACCTCCAGGAGCTGCTCCAGGGTTTCACTGGACACCTTTTTTATGAAGTCCAGGAGCATGTTCTTGGCTCCCTTTTCTGCAGCTGTGAAAATAAGACAAACTAGATTAGATCCTTTCTTCTGGGCACTGGCTTAAGACCTGGAGTCCTAGAGGCTTGGTGTCCCTGGGTCTCCACTGCTGGACCCAACGGCTGAAGCTCCTCACCAGAGCTCTGCTGAGGATCTCATCTTGAAGGCAGAGACACCGACCCCCTGGGACCACTGGTGTCCACAGGTTTGGACCGGGTCATTTAATCTGGGGTTCCACTGACTGGGTCCTGATCTGTGAAACTTTAATCTGCTCCATATTAGAAGCGCCTCTATCAGACTCCTCCAGAACCTCCTACTGTTGGGCCTCCAGCGCCTCCTGGAGGAGCTCCTGGCTCCCTACTGGTCTCCTCGTTGGACCTGCTGTTTTTGGCTCCTGAACTTCTTACCAAACCCGCCTGCCTGCTGCACACCTGGTCTTCCTAACTTCTACCTGCCACTGAGGAGGGAGAGTCGGCAGATGATGGAAATGTTGTAGAGACCTGAACAAACACCTACCTCCTCCAGACGTTGGAGAAGATGGATTGCTCTGCTGCTCGTCTTCAGCTAAAGCGGCATCTGAAACCAGCAGACAGAGCATCAGAGTTCCTGCCTTCTTATTGGTTCTGCTCTGCTTCCATCTGACCAACCTGTGCTCTCCTTCAGCTCATTCAGAACCTTCTCCACCTCCTCCCGGCTGTCTGAGTTGTACATCCTCATCACCACATCTGCTGCATCCACCTTCTCCCCATCCTCTGCTGGAACCCTTTTGATGGATTTGATGCCGCCCTTTAGCTTGTCGGTGCTCTGCAGTAACATCTGGCAGTACTTCAGCTCTTTATCGCCCAACTCTTCGAAAAAGTCCAGAATCCAGTGCTGGAACCACAGCAGACACATAAAGGTCATCTGTTGTTCATCACCTTACCTGATGGACCGTCCCAAACCTTGTGCAGATTTAGGTTCAACCTGAATTTCAATGTTTCCAGACACAAATGAGAGAAAGGATCAAAGGACGAAGTGAAAAAAGGCTCAGTTTGGACAGAAGGTTCTGCTGGAGAAGTCGGAGAAGAAACAGGCTAGATCTGCCAGAGGTGTGAATACTTATGGAGCCAAGTGATTACCTGCGCTATATTGCTGCTGATCTTCTCCAGTATCTTCTCTGTGACCTCCCTGGTGTTTGCAGGGTACATCTGCAGCAGCAGGTCCAGCAGGTCCAGCCTGTCAGCATGCTTCAGGCGGCACCTTCTGATGGACTTAAAGCCGTCTTTGGACTCGTCTGCAGTCCGCAGGTACCAGCGGAAGTACTTCACCTCCTTGTTGCGTAAATTTTCCAGAGAGTCCTTTAACCAGTGCTTCAGCTCCTGGAGGAGGAAACTCCGTTTAATGAGGCAGAGCTTTCAGCAGACAGAGCGTGGGCTGCTCCGTTCAAACACTAGATGTCCAGAAGGACTTACAGCGTCCTTATCCCATGGAGGACATATCTGGTGCCAGCGTTCCTCCCCCTCCTCAGACAGCAACCTCTTCAACCTTTGGATCAGAAGATAATGGAGGTTAGTGGCAGTCAATGCTGACGTAAATGAGCAGCCTGAACAATGCTGCTCCCACGGGAAGAAACCAGCCATGGCGAGAAATGTCCTGTTTCTGCTTCCTTCAGGAAGCTAAATCTGCAGCGTGGCTGAGGAGGAACTGACCTTATACCAGCAAACAGATGCTTCTTGGGCTTGTTATCTGAGGAAAGTTCAGAGACACATTGATGATGTTGCAACATTCAGAGAGGAAGCAGAGTGTGAGATGGACCTGTCACCAGGAGCATGGCAACTCACCTGGAGAAGGTAAGCTGAGCTCCGAGGTCAGCTTTGGATTGATAGTCTGCAGATCGGTGATCACCTTCTTGGAGGCATCAATTCCTTTCTCCATCACAATGTCCACAAAGCAGCTGGCCATATTGACTTTGGTGTGGTTCTGAAGGATTTTCTCCTTCTCTGTAGACTTCAGAGTGTTGGCAGACATGAGAGACGCCATGAGTTGGTCGAAGGTTTCTTTAGGTACTTTCTCTACAAAATCACTGAGCATCCTGCTAAGAACTTTCTCTGTAGAAGAAATAGAGGAAAATCCCTGCCGTTAATCCTGGACCTTCAACTGTGCATCGAAACATGCTTCAGGATGCAACCCAGACATCTGCTCCAGCAGCCTACCTAATGGAATGGTTCTGCAGAGACCCAAATGGGTCATCTGTGGTTCTGACATGATCCAAACGGGTCAGTTGTGGTTCTGACCCGACCTAACGAAGCTCCACCTGGGTTCACTCAGTAGTTATTCCCACTGACATCCAGGTTTGAATGATACAAATGAGAGCTTCCGCTTGCTAATTGGACAGAACCGCTTTGAATCGCTTGCTAATGGGACAGAACCACTTTGGACCGCTTGCTAATGGGACAGAACCACTTTGGACCACTTGCTTATGGGACAGAACCAGTTTGGACCGCTTGCTAATGGGACAGAACCACTTTAGATCACTTGCTAATGGGACAGAACCACTTTGGACCACTTGCTTATGGGACAGAACCACTTTGGACCACTTGCTAATGGGACAGAACCACTTTGGACTGCTTGCTAATGGGACAGAACCAGTGTGGACTGTTTGCTAATGGGACAGAACCAGTTTAGACTGCTTGCTTATGGGACAGAACCAGTTTGGACCGCTTGCTAATGGGACAGAACCACTTTGGACTGCTTGCTAATGGGACAGAACCACTTTAAATTGCTTGCTAATGGGACAGAACCAGTTTGGACCACTTGCTAATGGGACAGAACCACTTTGGACACCTTGCTTATGGGACAGAACCAGTTTGGACCGCTTGCTAATGGGACAGAACCACTTTGGACTGCTTGCTAATGGGACAGAACCAGTGTGGACTGTTTGCTAATGGGACAGAACCACTTTAGAACGCTTGCTAATGGGACAGAACCAGTTTGGACCGCTTGCTAATGGGACAGAACCACTTTGGACCGCTTGCTAATGGGACAGAACCACTTTGGACTGCTTGCTAATGGGACAGAACCAGTTTGGACCGCTTGCTAATGGGACAGAACCACTTTGGACTGCTTGCTAATGGGACAGAACCAGTGTGGACTGTTTGCTAATGGGACAGAACCACTTTAGACCGCTTGCTAATGGGACAGAACCAGTTTGGACCGCTTCCTAATGGGACAGAACCACTTTGGACTGCTTACTAATGGGACAGAACCAATTTGGACCGCTTGCTAATGGCACAGAACCACTTTGGACTGCTTGCTTATGGGACAGAACCAGTTTGGACCACTTGCTAATGGGACAGAACCAGTGTGGACTGTTTGCTAATGGGACAGAACCAGTTTGGACCGCTTGCTAATGGAACAGAACCTGTGTGGACTGTTTGTTAATGGGACACAACCAGTTTTGACCGCTTGCTAATGGGACAGAACCACTTTGGACCGCTTGCTAATAGGACAGAACCAATTTGGACCGCTTGGTAATGGCACAGAACCACTTTGGACCACTTGCTAATGGGACAGAACCAGTTTGGACCACTTGCTAATGGGACAGAGACAGTGTGGATGGTTTGTTAATGGAACACAACCAGTTTGGACCGCTTGCTAATGGGACAGAACCAGTGTGGACTGTTTGCTTATGGGACAGAACCAGTTTGGACCGCTTGCTAATGGAACAGAACCTGTGTGGACTGTTTGTTAATGGGATACAACCAGTTTGGACCGACAGAACCACTTTAGACCACTTGCTAATGGGACAGAACCAGTGTGGACTGTTTGTTAATGGGATACAACCAGTTTGGACCGCTTGCTAATGGGACAGAACCAGTGTGGACTGTTTGCTAATGGGACAGAACCAGTGTGGACTGTTTGCTAATGGGACAGAACCAGTGTGGACCGCTTGCTAATGGGACAGAACCAGTTTAGACTGCTTGCTAATGGAACAGAACCAGTGTGGACTGTTTGCTAATGGGACATAACCTGTTTGGACCACTTGCTAATGGGAGAGAACCAGTTTGGACCGCTTGCTAATGGGACTAGGGAGCATCTCTGCTGGTTTGTGGAGACGTGAAGCAGAATGGACTTTAACCTCCAGCTCCTACCTTCTGCAGCAGCTGTAGACAGTGATGTATCCGGTTCTTCAGCTTCAGGGATGATGTTGTCTGTTGGGAAGAATTCATCTGGGTGATTCTGCCACCAGGGAGCGACTCTGAGACTGGGAGCAGTTGTTTAATCTGGGACTCACCTTTATTGATCTCTATCTTTGCTAGGATCTTCTTTGTCACCTCCTTGGCTTTGGAGCCGTACATCTGGCCCATCAGTTCCACCGTGTCCAGTCTGTCTGCAACTTCCAGACGAGACTTTTTGATGGGCTTGAAGCCGTCCTTGGAACTGTCTGCAGTTTGCAGGAACCAGTGGAAGTACTTGAGCTCCCTGTCATCTATCTCTTCAAAAATGTCCAGAAGCCAATCTTTAAAGTTCTACAAAGGTTAAAAAAAGAATCATTGTTATAATAAGATCAATAGATGAATTGGGGACTGAGAGACATTTTGCAGATTTTAGCTCCATAAACAGTGTTAGCTTGGTGTTACATAGCCAGGGGAGGTCATTGAGAACTTTACATCAAATTATACATAATAGATAATGAAATAGGATATTTACATGTCCTTTATATTTACTGATCTTCTTGAATATCTTCTCTGCTACTTCTCTGGCGTTTGTTGTGTACATCTGAACCATCAGGTCCACCGTGTCCAGTCTGTCTGCATGCTCCAGGCGAGACTTCTTGATGGGTTTGAAGCCATCCTTGGACTTGTCTGCAGTGTGCAGGTACCAGTGGAAGTACTTCATCTCTCTGCTGTCCAGATCCTCTAGAAAATCTTTGAGCCATTGTTTTAAGTCCTTTTGATAAAACAAAACAAGGGGACAGTTGGATGCATGTGGGCTCAGTGGACAGATGTTATAGCAGCAAATGGAAGAAATTTGAGAAAAACTGAAAACTGAGTAGATTTCTTCCTTTGAACACATTTCCCCTTATTGTGGTTTTACAATTGATTTCTAAAATTAAGTTAAAAGTAAATAATTGGAAATAATTTCTAACAGAACTTAGTTAAACTGATCCCCCAGTAAAATAGCTATTTTCCTCTGATCAGGTTGTGGGGCCACGGCTCCAGTAGGGCTCCCAGTAATCCCCCTCATCTGCCATTATCCAGCTCATTCTTGGCTCCCCTCCACAGACCGGATATATAGACCTCCCAACAGCAGACAAGCATCAGCAGAACCAAGATATTTCAGCTCAGAGCTAGAGATCCACCTCAAACTTTAAGGGCCTCCCCCCATGGTGTAGCGCCGCAGACTGGAAGAAGGTGAGAACAGCAGAGAGGATCATGGGGGCTCCTCTTCCCTCCAGACATTTCATCCCAGCGCTGCGTGTCCCGAGCCCGTGACATCATCAATGACCCCTCACCCCCCATTGGCATGTTGACACCACCAACAGGTCAACATGCCGAGAAATCCTTCCAATAGCTGAAGCACGCTGGACTGAAGGACACAACAGAGGTCCTCATCAGGGCAAGGCAGGGACAGGCAGTCAGCACAGGAGCAACACCACAGAGTGTCTGGTCCATTAGAGAGGGACTGATGGAGAACAACTGGGCCAAGATCCCGTGGAACTTCTAGATACGGGTGATGGTGGCAAGGCAAGGCAACATGATGGATTGCTCTACTGTGAGGTCAATAAAGTCAATAAGTCAAGGCAAGGCGACATGATGGATTGCTCCACTGTGAGATCAATAAAGTCAATCAATCAAGGCAAGGCAACATGATGGATTGCTCTACTGTGAGGTCAATAAAGTCAATCAATCAAGGCAAGGCAACATGATGGATTGCTCTACTGTGAGGTCAATATAGTCAATCAATCAAGGCAAGGCAACATGATGGATTTCTCTACTGTGAGATCAATAAAGTCAATCAATCAAGGCAAGGCAACATGATGGATTGCTCTACTGTGAGATCAATAAAGTCAATCAATCAAGGCAAGGCAACATGATGGATTGCTCTACTGTGAGGTCAATAAAGTCAATCAATCAAGGCAGGGCAGGGCAGGACAATTCATATTCAGAACATAAAAAAATAAGAAAAGTACTTTGCAGTGGTGTCAGAAAATTTAGATTCAACAGAGGAGGGAGGGAGGACCTGCAGCGCTGTAAACAAGGGGAGACGCTGCAGCACAGCCTTCTGCTGCTTCCACCAGACATGATGTGTGGAAGAAGAAAAATAGGCTTTCTATCTGATTTCAAGAACGATGTTTCCAAGGCGAAGCAGAATCAAAGAACCAGAAACAAGAGTTTGATGAGGAGAAGAAACAGTGAACCAGGGGTGCAAGAAGCTGAACCATCAACAAACATGAACAAAGCTGGTTTTTCCCAAACACACATCAGACAGTCAGGCTGAGGTGTTCAAACTTCATCCATCAGCCTAGCAGTCGTTTATGTATCGTTTCTGCATTCTTAAAAAATACCGTAAAGCTCTCAGACGTCTTGTAGGGTCACTGAGCAGGAAGGTGAACCACCTGAGCAGCTTGGGCAGAGCTCATGGGAAAGTTTGGGTTAATGAGCCTGAATTTATTACATTTGGTTTATCAAGAACCATTTTACCTAAAAACTTCAACAAAACCACAGTTTTCTCCAAACAGCCTAATCTGTGAAGTAAAGCCTGAGTTTAGCGGCTCCACCTGGTAGAACTTACTGCATCACTGTCGCCCTCTGGGCAGATCTGGCGCCAGCTTTCCTCTTTGCTCTCTTCAGCTCTTTAGGTCATAACACCACATGGAGAGATGGAGAGAAGTGATGGTTAGTAGTGAACGGTAATATGTAGGAAGGATTCCTATAATAATCTGGATCAATATTCGGCTGTTAGTCAGTCCATATCCGAGGGAGAAACCGTTTTAACCTTTTTCTCTGTATGGAAAGCTCATTTTAGATTTATTCCTCCTTCGGCCTGCCTCCAGTTCTCACAGCAGACGGTGTTACCAGACTTCAGCTTTACGGTCGACACTCATGACAAAGTCCCCCATTGCTTCACAATTCAAAGACTGATCTTTGCCATTTGTTTTATAATCCTAAATCTTACTTTTGATTAGCAGAGGATCCCTTTGAAGCAGCGACACCGCTTTTCAGAAGACGTTTAAGACCATTAATTCCTCCTTCAGTCGCTGCTTCCTGTTTGGGTTCTGATGAAGTGCCATCTGCAGGATGATGGAGAACACACATAATTAGTCCGATCAGGAAAAGTTTTCAATACCTGGTTGTTAAACTGGGGCTTAGTGAAAACATGGAAGAATATTGCTTAAACTCTGCAAAGCGCCAGCTGGGTTAGGCTAAAACTCACCTTGCTGAGCAAACGGACCGGCGGTTAATCCCAGCTTGGACGAGAGTGGAGCGTCAATAGTTTGAAGGTGATGAATCATCTTCTTGCAGGCGCCGGCTCCTTTCTCCATCACTGTGTCGGCGAGGCCGCTCGCTCTGTTGACCGTGGTGTGGTTCTTCCCAAGTATCTTTTCCTTCTCAGAGGACTTCAGCACGCCGTCAGCTACCAAAGCCTCGGAGAGCTGGTTCAGGGTTTCCTTTGGGGCTTTCTTAACAAACTCACCCAGCACCACGGCCAGCTCCTTCTCTACAGGATGGAGTTAAAGACCAACACTGAGCTATCAGCCAATGGGAAGAAACCAGAGAACATGTAGAAGGTTCTCTATAGGTCTACAGAGATCTAGATCTGCGACATAGAAACCAACAGGCCCTTTATGGCAGCATAAAGGCTGATGATTATATCCCAGACTGGTATCTGGAGTTCGGATAGCTTCTGGGTTCATGGATCTTCCTGGTTTTATCTCTTCAGCCAATCTGAGTCAAGAATCTTCATCTGAGTTCAGATTGAAATGAGGAGAACATTTGGAGAACTGGCTGTGTAGAGGAGGTGCCAGAGGAACTCTTACCTTCTGCAGCAGCTGGGGATGGTGGTTTCATCTGCTCCTCAGCCTCTGGTATGGCTTTGCCTGTTGGGGGGGGAATAGTTTTAGAGCTCAGCACTGAAGCGGAGCAGAGTTGGGTTTTCCTTCCCTTCAGCCAACAGACCTTTGTTGCTCTTAATCTTCTTCAGGATGGTCTTTGTGACCTCTTTGGTGTTGGTGGCGTAGATCTGCACCATCAGGTCTGCTGTGTCCAGCCTGTCTGCATCCTCCAGCTCCTTCTTTTTGATTGGGGTGAACTTGTCCTCCGACTCGTCCGCCGTTTGGAGGAACCAGTGAAAGAACTGTAGCTCCCTGTCGTCCAGATTGTCCAAAGTGTCCAGCAGCCAGTTATGGGCGTCCTGGATTGGACAAACGATTTATAAGGGGAACAGGCAGATTTGGGCTCATCTTAGATTTCAGGGGATTGATTAGGAGCTTTTCATGCAAACAAAGTACCGGTAATTACATTTCCTTTGTTTTTGTTGATTTTCTCCAGAATGGTCTCAGTGACTGGTCTGATCTTTTTAGGGTACATCTGTAGCATCAGGTCCACCGTGTCCAGTGTGTCTGCCCCCTCCAGACGGATCTTCTTGATGGGTTTGAAGCCATCCTTGGACTTGTCTGCGGTCCGCAGGCAGCGGTGGAAGAATTTCAGGTCCTTGTTGCTCAAACCTTCCAATGACTGCTTCAGCCAAAGCTTGGTTTCCTTTCACAGTGAGAAGAAGAGTAATTAGGAAAACATCCAGAGAAACGTCCAGCATGCAGACCCGCCTGTTCCAGCTTCACTGGCCCATCCAGTGTTTCACTGGTTCTGGAGTCTTTCTGTGAACTTCAACGTGTTGATAAGGTCTCATCATCCCTTTGGGTCACCAATTATCACTCGTCTCATCCATCCGCTCCTGCTGCTTTATCTACAGCTCAGCTATCAGGGACAGATCATTGCTTTAGAGTTTGTGTTGCTGACTTGGAGATAATGTTGCTGCATTTCACTTTGATGCTAGAGTTCATGTCAATGGGAGGACAGCACTGTGAGAGGTTTTTAGTGTTCCTGTTCATGTCCGGTCTCTTTTCCACCGAGCCTGTTTCTGTTACTGTTGAGGCTCAGTGGAGGGAGCTAGTTTTAGCTACCATAGTTTTCCTGATATCCTTGCTTGTTCTGCCTCTCAACTACTGTGGTTGCTTGTTCCCATCTGAACATCTGAACTGTCTTTTGGACTCTTTTATCCCTGGATCTTCCAGTTCCTGTCCTGATCGGACCCCCTGACCGGGCTACGGACTCCTGGATCCCTGAACCTTCCTATTCTGAACTGTTTCCCTGACCTGCCTCGGATTCCTGCCCGTTCACCGGGCGGCTGCATCTGGTTCACTCTAGGTGGCGTCTGCCGCGTCTATCCCCCCCCTTAGCAGCTGCAGATCCTCAGCTCTGCTTCAGTGTTTCAAATAAATGCCTTTTAAGCCATTGGTGTTTGTCCTGCCTTGGATATTGGGTCCTAAGTTCTGAGCTTATTAACCTTTCATCTGGTCTGTTAGGTTAGGGTCTCATCTATGAGTTTTTGATTATGTCATTATGTATTTCTATTCTATTCTATTTTATTCTATTATAACTTGTACGGTTCCTCATTCCTGGCACCGAATCTTTAGCATGGTTCCAGATCAGATTTCTTTCAGAGTTACTCTGGAGTTTTCCAGTTGGAAGGACCTGTTAAGGTCATTCTGCATCTACTCAGACAGTTCCAAGGTCAGACTTTGACTAGGCCACCCCAAGACATGTTCTTGAGCTATTCAGAGGTGGACCTGAGATGTGAAGGTGGTTCTGCTGCAGAACCCAACTGGGCTCACTCCTTGATGTTTGGAGTTTCTCCTTCAGGATCTTCCACTAGAGGGCAGAAGTCATGGCTCCATCAATCACAGAGAGTCTTGAAGCAGACCCAGACCATCACAACACCACCACCATGTCTGAGTGTAGCGGTTCCTGAGAATGTGCGACGGGTCTTTATGTTTCATTTGGGTCAGCAGTGGTCCTGGAACCAGTCTCTTTGTGACTGTTGGACCGTGACCTCTGACCTTACTTGGAGCAGTGAGGCCTGTAGAGCTCTAGATGCTCTTCTAGAACCGCCTGGATGAGTTAATGAGGACCTCCTGGAGTAATGTTGGTGGTTCTAAATTTTTTCATCTGTTCTCCATGTGTGGATCCTGGTTCTGACTCTGGTTCTGAGACCCTCTCTAGACTGATGGATGTCCGAGGCTCATCAGAACCTGAGGTTCTCTAGTTTCTGCCTTTAGAGATCTTTGAGCCTACTTCATGCAGTCAGACAGGTTCTGTTTCAGTGATTTATTTGGAGCCCAAGGTCAGACAGTCTGGCTGAAGCTGGTGGATCCTAACTCTGTACACACGGGGCCACCCCCGGTTCCACAGGGCCGCTTGTTTAGGGTTGTTATTCTTTAATGATTTGAAAACAGATTAAATTCTTCAGTTAATCTTTGAACATTTATCTGTGTAGGACGGTGTGACTGAAAGGTGAAAGAGTCTCACGGGGAGCATCACCTCCTCACGTCGCTCCGCATGTCGACCTAAACATGAGCTGAAGATCAGAAGGCTGCGTCTGTGGTTTCCATTCTTACAGGGATCAATAAACTAGCTGGGATAAAGTCCCACACTGAAGAATCTATTTACATTCACCTGTGCACCTTAACCTGCCACTGAAGTGGACATGGTGGACAGAAACTTACGGCGTCCTTGTCCCCCGGGGGACACATGGAGCTCCAGAACTCCTCCTGTTCCTTAGGGAGCTTCTTTTTTTTCTTGATAGGACTGTAGAGACATCAGGAAATGTTCATTCAGTTCAGTTCATTTCTAAAGCTCCAGTTCACAACTTTCATAGAGTAAATCATAGAGGCGATTCAACCAGATTGGCTTACACAACCTACTCCACCCTACCCTGTCTTCCTTTAATGGCCTGCCTTGGTTTGTTTTTCTTTGGGTCAGCAGGTGGGGGGAGGTGGGGGCAGGCCAGCATATTGAACAATCATTTCTAACCTCATGATGGACGGCAGCTCTGCTAATTCCCAGACTTCCCAGTTAAAGGCTTCCTTCACTTCTCTTCGGTTCCCTTTCAACTACTTTCAGATGTTCTACATGAGGGGGGGGGGGGGTCTGGATGGCGCAGAGAAATTTGCTTCTTGTTTTTTCAGTCAATAACAACGATTCTAAAGCTCTGCAGGACTTGGACCTTTTGGAGAACATGAGCAGTTTTTACTCACTTTACGCCGACAGGAGCGTTGGTCTTTGATGCTGTTTTAGATTCAACCACAGATTCTGCAGGATCTGTTCCTGGAGCGCCACTGAAAAGATCCAATAGACAAACAGAACAGCCGGGTCATTTAGGGCTCCAAAGATTAGCGCTAAGGGTTTGAACTCTCCACCGTTCACAGCAGGGAGCCATTAGAGATTGGACTGACGTGAGACTTCCTGTTGGTTCAGCCCACACCTGAAGGATGAAAGCTATGGAGAGACACCTGAGTTCAGGTGTGAAGAAAGAGACATGATCTAGCTTTTTAGGTATTTTGACCTTGTCTGCTTAGAAGTTTATCATAAAGAGGAAATTAAGTCCTGGAGAAGAAATCAATGGACTCAAACAAACCAAAACTAAATCGCTGAAGAGTCAAACATAGATATTCCATGCTTACATTTGCCAGAGTTTTCCATAGTTGTCCTGATTAGCAGTATCTGAGGTACAGTGTTAGTTAGAACCAGTTAGTTACCACAGTTAGAACCAGCAGGCCTGTAGCATGGCACTGGGAGATAAAACCAGTTTACTGTTTCCATACCGAGCCGGCCAGCAGCAGTTCAGGAATGATGAGCGCTGGCTGGAGGCTTGTTCAGGACCACGGCCAGCAGACACCTTGACTGAAGGTTTTTTAATGCTGTAACACAAGAAAAATCGGAAATTCTTATAAAACAGCTGATGATGTCATCATGCAGAGATCCTGCAGAGACCCTGCAGAGGTCCTGCAGAGACCCTGTAGAGGTCCTGCAGAGATCCTGCAGAGATCCTGCAGAGACCCTGCAGAGGTCCTGCTGAGATCCTGCAGAGACCCTGCAGAGGTCCAGCAGAGGTCCTGTAGAGGTCTTGCAGAGACCCTGCAGAGATCCTGCAGAGACCCTGTAGAGGTCCTGCAGAGACCCTGTAGAGGTCCTGCAGAGATCCTTCAGAGATCCAGCAGAGGTCCTGCAGTGATCCTGCAGAGACCCTGCAGAGGTCCTGCAGAGATCCTACAGAGACCCTGCAGAGGTCCTGCAGAGATCCTGCAGAGACCCTGCAGAGATCCTGCAGAGACCCGTCAGAGGTCCTGCAGAGATCCTGCAGAGACCCTGCAGAGGTCCTGCAGGGATCCTGCAGACACCCTGCAGAGGTCCTGCAGGGATCCTGCAGAGGTCCTGCAGTGATCCTGCAGAGATCCTTCAGAGATCCTGCAGAGGTCCTGCAGTGATCCTGCAGAGACCCTGCAGAGGTCCTGCAGAGACCCTGCAGAGATCCTTCAGAGATCCTGCAGAGGTCCTGCAGAGACCCTGCAGAGACCCTGCAGAGATCCTGCAGAGATCCTGCAGAGGTCCTGCAGTGATCCTGCAGAGATCCTGCAGAGGTCCTGCAGAGATCCTGCAGAGACCCTGCAGAGGTCCTGCAGAGACCATGCAGAGATCCTGCAGAGACCCTGCAGACACCCTGTAGAGGTCCTGCAGAGATCCTGCAGAGACCCTGTAGAG
Organism: Cyprinodon diabolis; assembly: GCA_030533445.1. Classification (NCBI taxonomy): domain Eukaryota; kingdom Metazoa; phylum Chordata; class Actinopteri; order Cyprinodontiformes; family Cyprinodontidae; genus Cyprinodon; species Cyprinodon diabolis. The sequence goes on from CM060085.1 coordinate 23,240,059, forward strand.
GTCCTGCAGAGACCCTGTAGAGGTCCTGCAGAGATTCTGCAGAGACCCTGTAGAGGTCCTGCAGAGACCCTGTAGAGGTCCTGCAGAGACCCTGTAGAGACCCTGCAGAGGTCCTGCAGAGACCCTGCAGAGACCCTGTAGAGGTCCTGCATTGATCCTGCAGAGACCCTGCAGAGACCCTGTAGAGGTCCTGCAGAGACCCTGCAGAGGTCCTGCAGAGACCCTGCAGAGGTCCTGCAGAGACCCTGCAGAGGTCCTGCAGAGACCCTGCAGAGGTCCTGCAGAGACCCTGTAGAGGTCCTGCAGAGACCCTGCAGAGACCCTGCAGAGACCCTGCAGAGGTCCTGCAGAGACCCTGTAGAGGTCCTGCAGAGACCCTGCAGAGATCCTGCAGAGACCCTGCAGAGGTCCTGCAGAGACCCTGCAGAGACCCTGCAGAGGTCCTGCAGAGACCCTGTAGAGGTCCTGCAGAGACCCTGCAGAGATCCTGCAGAGACCCTGCAGAGGTCCTGCAGAGACCCTGTAGAGGTCCTGCAGAGACCCTGCAGAGACCCTGCAGAGGTCCTGCAGAGACCCTGCAGAGACCCTGTAGAGGTCCTGCAGAAACCCGGTAGAGGTCCTGCAGAGACCCTGCAGAGACCCTGCAGAGGTCCTGCAGAGACCCTGTAGAGGTCCTGTAGAGACCCTGTAGAGGTCCTGCAGAGACCCTGCAGAGATCCTGCAGAGACCCTGTAGAGGTCCTGTAGAGACCCTGTAGAGGTCCTGCAGAAACCCGGTAGAGGTCCTGCAGAGACCCTGCAGAGACCCTGCAGAGATCCTGCAGAGACCCTGCAGAGGTCCTGCAGAGACCCTGTAGAGGTCCTGCAGAGACCCTGCAGAGACCCTGCAGAGATCCTGCAGAGACCCTGTAGAGGTCCTGCAGAGATCCTGTGGAGACCCTGTAGAGGTCCTGCTGAGATCCTGCAGAGACCCTGTAGAGGTCCTGCAGAGATCCTGTGGAGACCCTGCAGACGTCCTGCTGAGGTCCTGCAGAGACCCTGCAGACGTCCTGCTGAGATCCTGCAGAGAATCTGCAGAGACCCTGTAGAGGTCCTGCAGAGATCCTGTGGAGACCCTGTAGAGGTCCTGCTGAGATCCTGCAGAGACCCTGTAGAGGTCCTGCAGAGATCCTTCAGAGATCCTGCAGAGGTCCTGCAGAGACCCTGCAGAGATCCTTCAGAGATCCTGCAGAGGTCCTGCAGAGATCCTGCAGAGGTCCTGCAGTGATCCTGCAGAGACCCTGCAGAGATCCTGCAGAGACCCTGTAGAGGTCCTGTAGAGACCCTGTAGAGGTCCTGCAGAGACCCTGCAGAGATCCTGCAGAGACCCTGTAGAGGTCCTGCAGAAACCCGGTAGAGGTCCTGCAGAGACCCTGCAGAGACCCTGCAGAGATCCTGCAGAGACCCTGCAGAGGTCCTGCAGAGACCCTGTAGAGGTCCTGCAGAGACCCTGCAGAGACCCTGCAGAGATCCTGCAGAGACCCTGTAGAGGTCCTGCAGAGATCCTGTGGAGACCCTGTAGAGGTCCTGCTGAGATCCTGCAGAGACCCTGTAGAGGTCCTGCAGAGATCCTGTGGAGACCCTGCAGACGTCCTGCTGAGGTCCTGCAGAGACCCTGCAGACGTCCTGCTGAGATCCTGCAGAGAATCTGCAGAGACCCTGTAGAGGTCCTGCTGAGATCCTGCAGAGACCCTGTAGAGGTCCTGCAGAGATCCTTCAGAGATCCTGCAGAGGTCCTGCAGAGACCCTGCAGAGATCCTTCAGAGATCCTGCAGAGGTCCTGCAGAGATCCTGCAGAGGTCCTGCAGTGATCCTTCAGAGACCCTGCAGAGATCCTGCAGAGGTACTGCAGAGACCCTGCAGAGACCCTGTAGAGATCCTGCAGAGACCCTGTAGAGGTCCTGCTGAGATCCTGTAGAGGTCCTGCAGAGACCCTGCAGAGACCCTGCAGAGGTCCTGCAGAGACCCTGTAGAGGTCCTGCAGAGACCCTGCAGAGACCCTGTAGAGGTCCTGCTGAGATCCTGTAGAGGTCCTGCAGAGACCCTGCAGAGACCCTGCAGAGATCCTGCAGAGACCCTGTAGAGGTCCTGCTGAGATCCTGTAGAGGTCCTGCAGAGACCCTGCAGAGACCCTGCAGAGGTCCTGCAGAGACCCTGTAGAGGTCCTGCAGAGGTCCTGCAGAGACCCTGTAGAGGTCCTGCAGAGATCCTGCAGAGATCCTGCAGAGATCCTGCTGAGGTCCTGCATAGATCCTGCATAGAATCTGCAGAGATCCTTCAGAGACCCTGCAGAGATCCTGCAGACGTCCTGCTGAGATTCTGCTGAAACCCTGCAGAGATCCTGCAGAGACCATGCAGGGATCCTGCTGAGATCCTGCAGAGATCCTGCAGAGATCCTGCTGAGACCCTGTAGAGATCCTTCATAGATCCTGCAGAGACCCTGCAGAGGTCCTGCAGAGACCATGCAGAGATCCTGCAGAGGTCCTGCAGAGATCCTGCAGAGATCCTGCAGAGACCCTGCAGAGGTCCTGCAGAGACCCTGTAGAGGTCCTGCAGAGACCCTGCAGAGACCCTGTAGAGGTCCTGCATAGATCATGTGGCCTGCTGCTCACCTCAGAGGTCTGCTCTTCTTCTGTTTGGCTTTAAACAGAAGAAGCCTGTCTCCTTTTTCCTGTTCCATGCTGCAGAATTCCCACTCAGGATCTTGACCTGTGGAGGAAAATCACAGGAAATATGTTAGGTTGTCAGTGAGTGAAGCACAGCGGACCAATCAGGGCTCAGGATTCAGCAGCACTGCAACAGCACGAACCAATAAGGAACCAGTTCAGTCATTCTGACTTTCTGTTCAGACTAGATGGAACCAAACTTATAATTGTTGACATCTATTAATAATCTCCACATTAGTCAATATGAGCAAATATGAGTAAATTATGCTAATCAAAAAAAAATCAAGCAAGCAAATATTGCTAAAATCTTTTCATCTTTTTTTGCAGTTTTTCTAGTTTTTAAAAGTCTGTCAGCATCTTTTTTTGGTGTTTTATTTTTTATTGTCGGGTCTCAGTATTCTGAGATAATTGGGAACCAAAAAATGACAAACCAAAAATAAATGTAAAATAAATAAATACACATTTAATTGTATAAGCGAATAAATAAATGAATCTAAAAATGAGAAATGTTATGGTCTTTGTTCTGTTAAGTTTTCTTTGAGTTTTCATTTTCATGTTGATTCATGTTTTTCCTTGTTTTCTATTTTTATTGGTTTCTATTTTTTGTGTTTGGATGTATTTTACTTCTTAAGCTTTGTTGCCCTCTAGTGTTGGTCTCCTTTTCCCCAGCTCCTTTCTAGAAGCCTCTGTTCACACCTGCTCCCAATCAGCTCATTAGTCCTCCCTTTGTTCCGTTGACCATAAATACTCTCCCTCCACAGTTCCTCGGTGCTGATTCCTCATCTCTCCTCGTCTTTTCTGGCTCCTTGTCCTTATTTTCCCCTGATGTCTCCTTGGTTCTGGTTTGTTTTATATTTTAACTTGGACTTTTTGGATTCCTGCCTCTGTTATCTGTGTTCATTAATTAAAGACCTCACCTCTGTCTCTGCATTTGGGTCCTCAAACCTCACCAACAACTGAGAAATATACATAAAAATAGAAAAATAAAATAAAAAAAACTCTTTCTTTTATTTTTTTCAGTTCAGTTATGTACTGTTTTCTTTTTTCCTTTTATTTATACATTTATTGATATCCAGTTTGACTTATTTATTTATTTCTACATTAATTTTGGTCTACGTTTACGTCTTCCCATACTTTTATCAGTATTTCTGCATTTCCAGAATTATTTGTACCTCTGCGTATTGGGGGGATTTACTGACTGGGAGAATCTATCTAGCTTAGAATATGTAGCTTATTTTCCTGTAATTGATCTACTCTTTGAAATAATGGAGCTCTGATTGACACATTTCTTCCTTTTGGTTTTTCTCAGTTAAACGCGTCTCTGGAGCTGAATCCTGTTTTTCCTTGATTATCCCCCCCTGGTGGAGGTGCAGCATCTGGGCTAATCCTGCTCTGCTGCTGGAGTTGAACCCACAGGCTCCAGGTTGGTTATTTTCAGGTGAGGCAGAGTGTCTGCAGGATGCAACATGATGCCTTCTCAGCCTGCAGAGCCTCTCCTCACGTTGCATTAGACAAAAGAAAGGCAGAGTCAGCATCTAAACTCCAGAGAGCGGAACAGTCAGAGCAGCGAAGGGTTAAATACCGGCCAGGAGGCAAACGGCTGCTGATCCACCAGCCTGCAGGTGGATCTATCTCTGGAAATCAGACCATCAAAAAATCCGCTTCAATAATCTCTCGTGTTTCAGCTTGTCTGTGATCCGACTCCAAATGCCTTATTTTGCTGTTTGTTTGTGTTTTGACTGGATCAGGTCTGTATATGGGGGGGGGGACCGAGGCTTCACCTGTCATCATGAAACTTCTCAGCTTTGCTGCTAACCAATGGGTGATGGCCGCGGCTCGCTACTGAGCTGAAGCACCCAGCAGACCGCATTAGGGTTTCCTTTTTGGAATATTTGGCATTGGTGGCACAGAAACGTAAGGCTTTTGATGAGGTGAAAGACTGTCTAAAGTGGAAGACTTTGCCCTTCTTTATCCCGCCATAATGAAGGCTATGCTTGTTTTTCTTTCCTGCAACGTAAACCAACCATGTTTTACTTTGCCGCATGCTTGATGGGCCGTAGCGTGTTTTTGACATGTGCTAATAGCTGTTAAATGTTTTGTTTCTGCTTATTCAGTTCCTACTCAGTGTGGTGGATCACATGATGCTTTGTTTGGCAGATGGACAATGCAGCTTAAGCAGAGAAGAATAATTACATGTATAAGGAAAGATGATATAGATGTTGCGAGGTTACAAGAGATGCATCTTGATGACACATGTAGAGTTACATAGGGCCATTTGGCCAAGTATTCCTCTCATCATTTACATGAAGAAGCAGTAGCTTTGTTTAGAAAGAATCTACTTGTTACAGTTTCTGACCGTGTTAAAGACCCCAATGGTCGCTATGTGAACTTTGCATGGTCAGAATATGGTTAAGATGAATGTGTTCTTTTCTCCTTCCCACTCAGTTACCTTCCTAAACTGGATGGATGGATGGATGGGTGATGGATGGATGGATGGATGGATGGGTGATGGATGGATGGATAGATGGGTGATGGATGGATGGATGGATGGATGATGGATGGATGATGGATGGATGGATGGATGATGGATGGATGATGGGTGGATGGATGATGGATGGATGATGGATGGATGGATGGATGATGGATGGATGGATGATGGATATTGGATGGATGATGAATGGATGGATGATGGATGGATGGATGGATGGTGGATGGATGGATGGATGATGGATGGATGGGTGGATGGATGGATGGATGATGGATGGATGATGGGTGGATGGATGATGGATGGATGATGGATGGATGGATGGATTATGGATGGATGATGGGTGGATGGATGATGGATGGATGATGGATGGATGGATGGATGATGGATGGATGATGGGTGGATGGATGATGGATGGATGATGGATGGATGGATGGATGATGGATGGATGATGGATGGATGGATGGATGATGGATGGATGATGAATGGATGGATGATGGATGGATGGATGGATGGATGGTGGATGGATGATTGATGGATGGATGGATGGATGGATGGATGGATGGATGATGGATGGATGGATGATGGATGGATGGATGGTGGATGGATGGATGGATGATGGATGGATGGGTGGATGGATGGTGGATGGATGATTGATGGATGGATGGATGGATTGATGGATGATGGATGGATGGATGATGGATGATGGATGATGGATGGATGGATGATGGATGATGGATGGATGGATGGATGATGGATGGATGGATGGATAATGGATGATGGATGGATGATGGATGGATGGATGATGGATGATGGATGGATGGATGATGGATATTGGATGGATTGATGGATGATGGATGATGGATGGATGATGGATGGTGGATGGATGATGGATGGATGGATGGATGGATGATGGATGGGTGGATGGATGATGGATGGATGATGGATGATGGATGATGGATGGATGGATGGTGGATGGATGATGGATGGATGGATGGATGGTGGATGGATGGATGGATGGATGATGGATATTGGATGGATTGGTGGATGATGGATGGATGGATGATGGATGGATGGATGATGGATGGATGGATGGATGATGGATGATGAATGGATGGATGATGGATGGATGGATGGATGGATGGATGATGGATGGATGGATGGATGGATGGATGGATGGATGATGGATGGATGGGTGGATGGATGATGGATATTGGATGGATTAGTGGATGATGGATGGATGGATGATGGATGGATGGATGATGGATGGATGGGTGGATGATGGATGATGGATGGGTGGATGGATGATGGATGGATGATGGATGATGGATGGATGGATGGTGGATGGATGATGGATGGATGGATGGATGGTGGATGGATGGATGGATGGATGATGGATATTGGATGGATTGGTGGATGATGGATGGATGGATGATGGATGGATGGATGATGGATGGATGGATGGATGATGGATATTGGATGGATTGGTGGATGATGGATGGATGGATGATGGATGGATGGATGATGGATGGATGGATGGATGATGGATGGATGGATGGGTGGATGGATGGTGGATGGATGATGGATGGATGGATGGATGGTGGATGGATGGATGGATGATGGATATTGGATGGATGATGGATGGTGGATGGATGATGGATGGATGATGGATGGATGGATGGATGGATAGATGGATGGATGATGGATGGGTGGATGGATGATGGATGGATGGATGGATGGATAATGGATGATGGATGATGGATGATGGATGGATGTATGATGGATGATGGATGGATGGATGGATGAAGGATGGATGGAAGCATGATGGATATTGGATGGATTGATGGATAGGTGATGGATGGATGGATGGATGATGGATGGGTGGATGGATGATGGATGGATGATGGATGGATGGATGGATGGATGGATGGATGGATGATGGATAATGGATGATGGATGGGTGATGGATGATGGATGGATGATGGATGGATGGATGGATGGATGATGTATGGATGGATGGATGGATGGATGATGAATGGATGGATGATGGATGGATGGATGGTGGATGGATGGATGGGTGGATGGATGGTGGATGGATGATGGATGGATGGATGATGGATGGATGGATGGATGGATGGATTGATGGATATTGGATGGATTGATGGATGATGGATGGATGGATGATAGGTGATGGATGGATGATGGATGGATGGATGGATGGATGATGGATGGATGGATGATGGATGGATGATGGATGATGGATGGATGGGTGATGGATGGATGGATGGATGATGGATGGATGATGGATGGATGGATGATGGATGGATGGATGATGGATGGATGATGGATGGATGGATGATGGATGATGGATGGATGATGGATGATGGATGCATGATGGATGGATGATGGATGGATGATGGATGATGGATGGATGATTGATGGATGATGGATGATGGATGATGGATGGATGATGGATGGATGGATGATGGATGATGGATGGATGATGGATGGATGATGGATGATGGATGGATGATGGATGGATGATGGATGATGGATGGATGATTGATGGATGATGGATGATGGATGATGGATGGATGATGGATGGATGATGGATGGATGATGGTTGGATGATGGATGATGGATGGATGATGGATGGATGATGGATGATGGATGGATGATTGATGGATGATGGATGATGGATGATGGATGGATGATGGATGGATGATGGATGGATGATGGTTGGATGATGGATGATGGATGGATGATGGATGGATGATGGATGATGGATGATGGATGGATGGATGATGGATGGATGATGGATGGATGGATGATGGATGATGGATGGATGATGGATGATGGATGGATGATGGATGGATGATGGATGATGGATGGATGATTGATGGATGATGGATGATGGATGGATGATGGATGGATGATGGATGGATGATGGTTGGATGATGGATGATGGATGGATGATGGATGGATGATGGATGATGGATGATGGATGATGGATGGATGATGGATGGATGATGGATGGATGATGGATGGATGATGGATGATGGATGATGGATGGATGATGGATGATGGATGGATGATGGATGGATGATGGATGATGGATGGATGATGGATGATGGATGGATGATGGATGATGGATGGATGATGGATGGATGATGGATGGATGATGGATGATGGATGATGGATGGAGGATGGATGATGGATGGATGATGGATGGAATGGAAATCGTTCACGTTCTTAAAGTTACTGGCAGTTGAACATTATTTAATTTATCTTTTGTCGTGAGTCTATAGTAAATACGGCTTCACTGGAACAATCAGAGGGATAAATAAGCAACTCATCATGAAACGATAATAGAGAAGAAATGGCTGAAAATGAGTTAAATAGAGAGAGGGGAGATGGATCAGTTTGGTCACCATGGGAAGTTCACTTCTCTTTTCCTGTTGCTTAACCTGCTGAGCTGCCGCTTTATGCTACCTTCACACTGCATGCGATTGAAGAAGCAGGTTTTTTCATGCAAAGTCAATGGTTGACGCGCATCTAATGGTCCTGCAGCATGTGGAGCAGCAGGAGCAGCAGGAGCAGCAGGAGCAGCGCCTCATGAGCTTCTGACCATCTGAGCTGCTGCACAAGCAGCAGCTGCTGGAGTTTAAAAAGTGTAACTTTATCTGCTGGATACGCATCAACCAATGAGAGCAGCTGATCTGGGAGCTGGCAGGGAGTCAGATGCAGCGCTGCTGATGCAGAGCGCTATGATCACTCCTCTGAAACAGTTTATTAACGCCTAAATTAACTTAGAATGTAGAAACCTGCCGCTAAGATGACCAAATCTAGACATGGACTCTACGTCCTTGTTTCTGGGTCTTCCAACTGCCCGTCTGAAAAAGGCAAGAGATGCTACAATATCTTAACCAGGAACAGGAACACTATAGCAATACTAAACATCTCCAAGAACATGAACTATGAACTCAACATCACATCAGCAGTCTCAAACTTACTGCAGCAACGATCATCTCCAAGTCAAAGTCAATCATTTGGCCCTGATAGCTGGACTGAGTCGTATACAAAGCAGCAGGAGCAGGTGGATTATAAATGGTAACCAGGCAACATAAGCCAGGTGAGTGAAAGGAGCGATTGGGCCAGGGTTAGAGTTTCTGTCATGATCCTGGCTTCTCTTCATTGGCTTCCTGTTAAATCCAGAATAGAATTTAAAATCCTCCTTCTCACATATAAAGCCTTAAATGGCCAAGCTCCATCTGATATCAGAGATCTGATTGTTCCTTATGTTCCTAACAGAGCACTTCGCTCTCAATCTGCAGGTTTACTAGTGGTTCCTAGAACTTCTAAAAGTAGAATGGGAGGCAGATCTTTTAGTTCTCAGGCTCCTCTCCTGTGGAACCAACTACCAGTTTTAGTCCGTGAGGCAGACACCCTGTCTACTTTTAAGGCTAGGCTTAAAACTTTCCTTTTTAAATCTTCCTGGATCTTTTACATTTGCCTTTTGTATCTATGCTTCTTTTTCTATGTCTGCTTCTGTCTCCTTGAACCCCAGTGGGCCTCAGTGGATGGCCGCTCACACTGAGCCTGGTTCTGCTGGAGGTTTCTTCCTGTTCAAAGGGAGTTTTTCCTCTCCACTGTCGCTACAAGCATGCTTAGTGTGAGGGATTGCTGAAGAGTCAATGAGTCGATGCAATCAGCTGGTTTTCCTTAGAGAAAAAACTTTGAATCAATCTGACTGGATGATGTGGATCTATAAAGTGACCTGAGATGACATGATGTGAATTGGAGCTATAGAAATTAACTGAATAGAACTGAACTGTCCAAGAGACGCCGTTCTCTGGACTCAAGTGAGCTTCAGGCGGTAGCCAGAGAGGTGAGGCAGAACCTAAATGTAGACTTTACATCTTAATGTTTTTAATCATAGTAGATCTTTATTCTATAAAGGGACACATACCTTAGAATAGACCCAGTATGATAGAATATTGTCTATTTTATCTAGATGTTTGTTCCTTTGTATAGTTGATCTTAAACACATTCTCAGAAAATAAATAGTTCTTATATCCACCAGCCGCTGCTGGCTCCGCCCTATTAAGGTCTGCCTTCACTCTGAACAGCATCTATAAAGGTGATTCTATCACATTTTCTGTTTGATAGACATTGTTTGTCTGTTAAAACAACAAAACTAAATTAGAAAAAAGATGGAAGAACATAAAGTTGGAGAACATGTGGAGAAGAAGGCGGCTGTTCCTCGTTATCCGTTTTTGGAGTCATGCTGGATCATTTTTTTCCCTCTGATTTGTTGTCCCTGGTGTCCTGATTGGCAGCTCTGAGTCGCGGTCTGAGCGCCAAGCAGAAGGTTAACAGATGGGATTTCACAAGCCGAGGATCTTTGTTTAATGCTCAACATCTTCGATTAAAAAATATCTGGGAGACAGAAATGCAAAAGAGAAAAGAAGAAATAAAGCAGAACAGAGACGATGTGTAAAAATTCACTTCTACATCTGAAGGAGGAGAAAATAAAGTGAAAAAGGAACAAACTACAAATGCATGAATGATAACATCAAAAATAATGTAACATTTGTTTTTCATCAAGAGATATGTTGTTAGAGTTAGTGTGCAGAAACAATGGTGATGCCTTCCCTTTGATGAATCCAGTTTAATCGTCTCTGATCTAATTCCAGGGTTTCCCAAATAGTTTCAGATCAACGTTAATTAGGGATGACAACTGGAAGGAAGAGCAGCTTTAATCAGGAATGGATGTTGGCAGCTGGTTGCCATTGTGTTCAGTTTCCTGCAATGTTTTCTGGAATGTCGGTACCAGAATATCCAGAACTCTCCATTGTTCATCCATCTGGAGTCCAAAGCTTTATTCTGATGGTTTAGGAAGAGTGACTTTATTCATGCCTTTAATATGTGGTGAAAATAAAGGGCTATTTACTGGAGTTAAAGGAACAGCAGCTGCAGCTTCAGGATGGATCAGGGTCTGACAGTCTATCACCAACAGACTGAGAAATAATCCATGCAGAAGGGTTGAGTCTGGGTGTCCCCCCCGATAACAATCCCATATCAACAGGATTACCCGGTCTGCCTACTTCCACTTCAGAAGCATCAACCACCTCCGTCCCTCCCTTACTGCTTCCATCCTGGTCCATAGCCTCCTGGTCCATCCTGGTCCATCCTGGTCCATAGCCTCCTGGTCCATCCTGGTCCATAGCCTCGTCACATGGACTATTGTAACTCTCCTTTTTAGCCTTCCTCAAAAATCACTACATAAACTCCAACTGGTTCAGAACTCAGCTGCCCGCAATATAACAAGAACTCCCTCTATCCACCACATCACCCCGGTCCTCCTACAACTCCACCGGCTCCCCTTGCGGCTCCATCGGCTCCCCTTGGGGCTCCCCGTGCGGCTCCACCGGCTCCCCTTGCGGCTCCACCGGCTCCCCGTGTGGCTCCACCGGCTCCACGTGTGGCTCCACCGGCTCCCCTTGCGGCTCCACCGGCTCCCCGTGTGGCTCCACCGGCTCCCCTTGCGGCTCCACCGGCTCCCCTTGGGGCTCCACCGGTTCCCCTTGGGGCTCCACCGGCTCCCCGTGTGGCTGCACCGGCTCCCCTTGGGGCTCCCTGTGCAGCTCCACCGGCTCCCCTTGGGGCTCCCTGTGCAGCTCCGCATTCATCTTCTACTGCTTTACTCCTGTCTGTCCCTTCTGCTGGTCTCTCCACCATGGGGAGCACAGCATTCTCTCATTATTAGAAGGAAAGTATATTCCCAGTTCCCATCCCAAAGGGTGGACCCCTTCATCTGTTTCTATTTGAATGTTTCCTAAAGAAAACAAGGCTTTGTTGGGCTGCTTGATAAAACCTGGAACTCAAGGCTTTTGCTGACATTTTTAATTGAAAAAGGTTTCTGGAAGGAAGAGAAACGTCTTCAAACTTGGAAACAAAGTCCAGTGGGTTGTTTTTAGGAATGTATTCCATGTGGTTGGGCTGTGTGGACGTGGCTTTGTGAGTCCACTCACTAACGCTGACGCGTTTGCAGAATTTAACCAATGCAAAAATAAAAGGCTGTGAAAAATATACGGTGGAAGCCAGACCAGACTATTTAAACACATTGGATCAGGATTGGGGAGAGAATCTATACCATAACTTCACAATCATAAAATACAATGCAATTCTAACATAGAAATGGTCGAGTATAAAATACATGTTAGTATATGAACAGAATAAAACAAAGTGAAACCTCTCAAATTGTGCCAAAAGCCAAGGAAAAAAGATGAGTCTTAAGAAGGGACTTAAAAATATCCAGAGAAGAGGCGTGTCTTCTGCTCAGAGGCAGATCGTTCCTCAGCTTAGCAGCTGCCACAGAAAAACCACCGCCCCCTCTGAGCTTTAATGTTGTATTTGAGACGCTCAGAAGCAACTGATCAGCTGACCTGAGCGAACGGGAGGCAACGGGAGGCAACGGGAGGCAACGGGAGGGTGTGTAAGAATGCAACAGCTCAGATAAGGAGGGCCAAGGCCAATCTATGTTATGGAGAAAAAGACAATCTTAGATTGAAATCCAATCCAATCCACTTTATTTATATAGCACGGTTTAAATAAACACAAGGTTTCCAAAGTGCTGCATAAAAAGATAAAATAACTAAAATAAATAAAAGTAAATAAAATAAAAGCACTGCCTGCACAGGATAAAAATATGCATGTGTATACATAAAATCAACTTGTGTACATAAAATCAACACTCTACATGGTGTTAAAAGCCAAAGAAAAGAGGTGGGTTTTAAGAAGAGTTTTAAAACGAGACAGAGAGGTGGCCTGTCTAATGTGCAGCGGCAATGCGTTCCAAATAGAAAACACTCGATCCCCTCTGAGCTTAAGCCTAGCTTTAGGCACCGTCAGGAGCAGCTGATCAGCTGACCTGAGAGATCGGCTGGGAGTGTAGGGGTGCAGCAGCTCAGAGAGGTAAATTGGGGCAAGGCCAATCAAGGCTTTAAAAGTAAATAAAAGATTTTTAAAATGAATCCTAAAATGGATGGGCAGCCAGTGGAGTGAAGCTAAAATAGGTGAAATGTGCTCGTACTTGCGTGTGCCAGTTAAAAGACGTGCAGAAGCATTTTGAACCGGTTGAAGACGAGCAATTGAGGACCCAGCAATCCCCACATAAAGTGCATTACAGTAATCCAGCCGAGTGGTCCTAAAGGCGTGGATTACTGTCTCAAAGTGCCGTCTCTGAAGGACTGGTTTGATCTTTGCCAGCTGCCTTAGCTGGAAGAAGCTAGATTTCACTACAGCTTTTATCTGGCTGTCAAATCTAAGGTCTGAGTCCACTTTTACCCCGAGGTTTCTTACAATCGGTTTACAATATTGCGCTAGAGAACCGAGATCAACTAGGGGGGGGGGGGGGGGGTCACAGATGTGCCACCAAAGACCATGACTTCTGTCTTTTCTTCATTAAAATTCAGAAAATGTAAAGACATCCAAGCTTTAAGGTCATGTAAACACTTTAACATTGGTTCAACAGAGTAGGAATCAGCCTTTTTGAGGGGGACATACATCTGGCTGTCATCAGCATAGCAGTGAAAGGAAATGCCATGTTTCCTGAGAATGGAGCCAAGTGGGAGTAGATAGAGAGAAAATAAAAGAGGGCCAAGCACGGAGATGATAAAAAGGAAAATGGACCCAAGCAGCAAACATCATTCTGTAAAAACACTGAATAAATCGAACATGAAAGGATGTAGTTATTCTATTCAGTTTATTTCTATAGCTCCAATTCACATCATGTCATCTCAGGTCACTTTCCAGTTCACCAGATCATCCAGTCAGATTGATTCAAAGTTTTCTATCTAAGGAAAACCAGCTGATTGCATCGACTCATTGACTCTTCAGCAATCCCTCACACTAAGCATGCTTGTAGCGACAGTGGAGAGGAAAAACTCCAGCAGATTCCAATAGACGCCCATCTATAGGAATCCCTAAATTATGTCCAAAGCAATTATTTCATTGCTGAAGTTTATTTCTGGATAAAGATCCAGAATATTTCTCTGTTGTTGTTTCTACCTAAATATGATGTCAATGTTTCCTTGTATTGTCTTTAAACAATTTCCTCTGTGTTTTTAGTTGGCATATCTATTCTATATAGGTCTGGGTTGCCATTGTCAAGGTTTCAGTTCTGTTTAAATTGTATTTTTGAGTTTTTGTTGGTTTTGTTTCCATTTTGTCATTCTAGTTATTTTTGATTGTATTTTAGTTCTTAGGTATTTCTTGTTGCCCTCTTGGTTCAGTGTCCTTCTCCTAGCTCCCTTCTAGACTCCTCTGCCCACACCTGCTCCCAATCTGCTGATTAGCCTGGTCTTCGTTTCTGTCTCCCATATATACACCTGCTGCTCAGTCACTGTTTGCTGGTTCATCATCTTTGCTTCTCCTCTCGGTTATATTAAATCTGCAAGTAACCACCTTCAGCTTCAGTCTCTGGATTTGGCTCCTCCTCTCAAACCTCCACCCAACCTGACAGACATGGCATTATAAGGCAGTTATGGAGGTTCTCTCTGTATTTTTCACATCATACCCCGTGAATTTAAATCTACTTTGAACTCTGAGCAGCAGTAACTGAGGGGTTAATACTGGGGTCACAAGCACCTGGTTAGGGCATTCCCCACTCCCACAGACTGACACTTCACCAATGGCCTTAACTGCTCCCCGGGCGCCCCACAATGGCAGCCTGCTGCTCCCAAAGGAATGGATTAAAGGTAGAGAGTTCGTTTTTTTGCTCTGACGGTAAAATATCTGAAAATCTAACAGATTTATGTTTCCATCCATCTGAACTCTGGAAACATCTCTGCTAATTTTTCTCTCTGTACTTCAATGTTTCAGATCATCAAACTCAAATCATAGAAAATCCTTTGGAACCAAGTTGTGTTAAAATAAACCAGAATAAAAACTTAATTTCATGAACCTTTTCTGACCTGGAGTTCCATCTGACAGCATAACTCAAGCTTTACTCATGGGCTGTGTGTGCAGACGTCTCAGAGGTGCAAACAGGTTCCACTTCCATATATATTTGAAGATGCTGCAGTAAGTGGAGCAGAAAGTAGATATTTACTCACCTTAAACCAAACCTGCAGCCTGACGCTTGTCTGCAGAAAAACTGCTGCAGGATCCTATTATGGATGAAATGTAGGAGGAAGTTTTCAAATCCTCGATCCAGTAGAAGCAGGGAGCTGCAGGAGAGCAGGACTGAACCGTGCCGTGTCTCATCTAGTGTGCAAGGAAACTTGAATGTTCACTTCTCAGGAACTAGTTATTAAGCCTGCATGCTGGAAGGCCTGGTTGTCTGCCAAGGAGAGCAAGCCTGAACAACCCAGTGCCAACAAAAGAGGCGTTCCAGCAAACTGCATGGAAGTGTTTTTTTTCTCTTGTTCATCGCCACAGTAACCTCAGGAAGAGGTTCATGCGAGCAGGAAAAAAGAGATAATGAAGAAAATATGAAAAGAAAATATGTCGAGCCTCAAAGAAACAGGGAATGACTCATTAGATAACTTTATATGTAGTTATTTTCTTGTCCAATATGATAGAATCGTGACTAAAGACAGGAAAAGAACCCCTGGCATGCACCTCCTGTAGACTAGAAAAATAAAACTATGATTTATAGAAGAACTGCACTCTGACTAAAGATAAGAGCAAACCCATAAACCCAAACACCATCAGAGAAAGATTCATGATCAGTGGCTCAGGACCACGGACAGCTTCTCCTTCACCCACTGATGAACACCTGAGGCGGTGAACCGAGTTCCTGGTGTAGCAACCAAAGGGTCAAAGTTTACCTCAGGTAACAAAAAGACCTCCGTAATTAGCTGATAGCATCGAGTCATTGACTGGCAGCTGATAGCATCGAGTCATTGACTGGCAGCTGATAGCATCGAGTCATTGACTGGCAGCTGATTGCATTGAGTCAGTGACTGGCAGCTGATTGCATCGAGTCATTGACTGGCAGCGTATTGCATCGAGTCAGTGACTGGCAGCTGATTGCATCGAGTCAACGACTGGCAGCTGATTGCAGCTGATTGCATCAAGTCAGAGACTGGCAGCTGATTGCATCGAGTCAACGACTGGCAGCTGATTGCAGCTGATTGCATCAAGTCAGTGACTGGCAGCTGATTGCATCGAGTCATTGACTGGCAGCTGATTGCATCAAGTCAGTGACTGGCAGCTGATTGCATCAAGTCAGTGACTGGCAGCTGATTGCATCGAGTCATTGACTGGCAGCTGATTGCAGCTGATTGCATCAAGTCAGTGACTGGCAGCTGATTGCATCGAGTCATTGACTGGCAGCTGATTGCAGCTGATTGCATCGAGTCAGTGACTGGCAGCTGATTGCATCGAGTCATTGACCGGCAGCTGATTGCATCGAGTCAGTGACTGGCAGCTGATTGCATCGAGTCAGTGACCGGCAGCTGATTGCATCGAGTCAGTGACCGGCAGCTGATTGCATCAAGTCAGAGACCGGCAGCTGATTGCATCGAGTCATTGACTCGCAGCTGATTGCAGCTGATTGCATCAAGTCAGTGACTGGCAGCTGATTGCATCGAGTCATTGAGTGGCAGCTGATTGCATCTAGTCATTAACCGGCAGCTGGTTGCATCGAGTCCGTGACTGGCAGCTGGTTGCATCGAGTCCGTGACTGGCAGCTGATTGCATCGAGTCAGTGACTGGCAGCTGATTGTATCGAGTCATTGACTGGCAGCTGATTGCATTGAGTCATTAACCAGCAGCTGATTGCATTGAGTCCGTGACTGGCAGCTGATTGCATCGAGTCAGTGACCGGCAGCTGATTGCATCGAGTCATTAACTGGCAGCTGATTGCATTGAGTCAATGACTGGCAGCTGATTGCATCGAGTCATTGACTGGCAGCTGATTGCATCGAGTCAGTGACTGGCAGCTGATTGCAGCTGATTGCATTGAGTCATTGACTGGCAGCTGATTGCATCGAGTCATTGACTGGCAGCTGATTGCAGCTGATTGCATCAAGTCAGAGACTGGCAGCTGATTGCATCGAGTCATTGACCGGCAGCTGATTGCATATAGTCAGTGACTGGCAGCTGATTGCATCGAGTCAGTAACCGGCAGCTGATTGCATCGAGTCAGTGACCGGCAGCTGATTGCATCGAGTCATTGACTGGCAGCTGATTGCATCAAGTCATTGACTGGCAGCTGATTGCATCGAGTCAGTGACCGGCAGCTGATTGCATCGAGTCAGTGAGCGGCAGCTGATTGCATCGAGTCAGTGACCGGCAGCTGATTGCATTGAGTCAGTGACCGGCAGCTGATTGCATCGAGTCAGTGACTGGCAGCTTATTGTATCAAGTCATTGACTGGCAGCTGATTGCATCGAGTCAGTGACCAGCAGCCGATTGCATCGAGTCAGTGACCGGCAGCTGATTGCATTGAGTCAGTGACCGGCAGCTAATTGCATCGAGTCATTGACTGGCAGCTGATTGCATCGAGTCATTGACTGGCAGCTGATTGCATCGAGTCAGTGACTGGAAGCTGATTGCATCGAGTCATTGACTGGCAGCTGATTGTATCGAGTCAGTGACCGGCAGCTGATTGCATTGAGTCAGTGACCGGCAGCTGATTGGATCGAGTCAGTGACTGGCAGCTGATTGCATTGAGTCAGTGACTGGCAACTGATTGCAGATGATTGCATCAAGTCAGAGACTAGCAGCTGATTGCATCGAGTCATTGACTGGCAGCTGATTGCATCTAGTCATTAACCGGCAGCTGGTTGCATCGAGTCCGTGACGGGCAGCTGGTTGCATCGAGTCCGTGACTGGCAGCTGATTGCATCGAGTCACTGACTGGCAGCTGATTGCATCGAGTCATTATCCAGCAGCTGATTGCATCGAGTCCGTGACTGGCAGCTGATTGCATCGAGTCCGTGACCGGCAGCTGATTGCATTGAGTCATTGACTGGCAGCTGATTGCATCGAGTCACTGACTGGCAGCTGATTGCATCGAGTCATTGACTGGCAGCTGATTGCATTGAGTCATTGACTGGCAGCTGATTGCATCGAGTCATTGACTGGCAGCTGATTGCATCGAGTCAGTGACTGGCAGCTGATTGCAGCTGATTGCATCAAGTCAGAGACTGGCAGCTGATTGCATCGAGTCATTGACTGGCAGCTGATTGCAGCTGATTGCATCGAGTCAGTGACTGGCAGCTGATTGCATCGAGTCATTGACCGGCAGCTGATTGCATCGAGTCAGTGACCGGCAGCTGATTGAATCGAGTCATTGACCGGCAGCTGATTGCATCGAGTCATTGACCGGCAGCTGATTGCATCGAGTCAGTGACCGGCAGCTGATTGCATCGAGTCAGTGACCGGCAGCTGATTGCATCGAGTCAGTGACTGGCAGCTGATTGCAGCTGATTGCATCAAGTCAGAGACTGGCAGCTGATTGCATCGAGTCATTGACTTGCAGCTGATTGCAGCTGATTGCATCGAGTCAGTGACTGGCAGCTGATTGCATCTAGTCATTAACCGGCAGCTGGTTGCACCGAGTCCGTGACTGGCAGCTGGTTGCATCGAGTCCGTGACTGGCAGCTGGTTGCATCGAGTCCGTGACTGGCAGCTGATTGCATCGTTTCCCTGACCGGCAGCTGATTGCATCGAGTCATTGACTGGCAGCTGAATGCAGCTGATTGCATCAAGTCAGTGACTGGCAGCTGATTGCATCTAGTCATTAACCGGCAGCTGGTTGCACCGAGTCCGTGACTGGCAGCTGGTTGCATCGAGTCCGTGACTGGCAGCTGGTTGCATCGAGTCCGTGACTGGCAGCTGATTGCATCGTTTCCGTGACCGGCAGCTGATTGCATCGAGTCATTGACTGGCAGCTGATTGCATCGAGTTAGTGACTGGCAGCTGATTGCATCGAGTCATTGACTGGCAGCTGATTGCATCGAGTCAGTGACTGGCAGCGGATTGCAGCTGATTGCATCAAGTCAGAGACTGGCAGCTGATTGCATCAAGTCAGTGACCGGCAGCTGATTGCAGCTGATTGCATCAAGTCAGAGACTGGCAGCTGATTGCATCGAGTCATTGACTGGCAGCTGATTGCATCGAGTCAGTGACTGGCAGCTGATTGCAGCTGATTGCATTAAGTCAGAGACTGGCAGCTGATTGCATCGAGTCATTGACTGGCAGCTGATTGCATCGAGTCATTGACTGGCAGCTGATTGCATCGAGTCAGTGACTGGCAGCTGATTGCAGCTGACTGCATCAAGTCAGAGACTGGCAGCTGATTGCATCGAGTCATTGACTGGCAGCTGATTGCAGCTGATTGCATCGAGTCAGTGACCGGCAGCTGATTGCATCGAGTCATTGACCGGCAGCTGATTGCATCGAGTCAGTGACCGGCAGCTGATTGCATCGAGTCAGTGACCGGCAGCTGATTGCATCGAGTCATTGACTGGCAGCTGATTGCATTGAGTCAGTGACTGGCAGCTGATTGCATCGAGTCAGTGACTGGCAGCTGATTGCATCGAGTCAGTGATTGGCAGCTGATTGCATCGAGTCAGTGACTGGCAGCTGATTGCAACGAGTCAATGACTGGCAGCTGATTGCATCGAGTCATTGACTGGCAGCTGATTGCATCGAGTCAGTCACCGGCAGCTGATTGCATCGAGTCAGTGACCGGCAGCTGATTGCTTCGAGTCAGTGACCGGCAGATGATTGCATTGAGTCAGTGACTGGCAGCTGATTGCAGCTGATTGCATCGAGTCAGAGACTGGCAGCTCATTGCATCGAGTCATTGACTGGCAGCTGATTGCATCGAGTCAGTGACCGGCAGCTGATTGCATTGAGTCAGTGACCGGCAGCTGATTGCATTGAGTCAGTGACCGGCAGCTGATTGCATCGAGTCAGTGACCGGCAGCTGATTGGATCGACTCATTGACTGGCAGCTGATTGCAGCTGATTGCATCAAGTCAGAGACTGGCAGCTGATTGCATCGAGTCATTGACTGGCAGCTGATTGCATTGAGTCAGTGACTGGCAACTGATTGCATCGAGTCATTGACTGGCAGCTGATTGCATCGAGTCAGAGACTGGCAGCTGATTGCATCGAGTCATTGACTGGCAGCTGATTGCATCGAGTCAGAGACTGGCAGCTGATTGCATCGAGTCATTGACTGGCAGCTGATTGCATCTAGTCATTAACCGGCAGCTGGTTGCATTGAGTCCGTGACTGGCAGCTGGTTGCATCGAGTCCGTGACTGGCAGCTGATTGCATCGAGTCACTGACTGGCAGCTGATTGCATCGAGTCATTATCCAGCAGCTGATTGCATCGAGTCCGTGACCGGCAGCTGATTGCATTGAGTCATTGACTGACAGCTGATTGCATCGAGTCACTGACTGGCAGCTGATTGCATCGAGTCATTGACTGGCAGCTGATTGCATTGAGTCATTGACTGGCAGCTGATTGCATCGAGTCATTGACTGGCAGCTGATTGCATCGAGTCAGTGACTGGCAGCTGATTGCAGCTGATTGCATCAAGTCAGAGACTGGCAGCTGATTGCATCGAGTCATTGACTGGCAGCTGATTGCAGATGATTTCATCGAGTCAGTGACTGGCAGCTGATTGCATCGAGTCATTGACCGGCAGCTGATTGCATCGAGTCAGTGACTGGCAGCTGATTGCATCGAGTCAGTGACCGGCAGCTGATTGCATCGAGTCATTGACCGGCAGCTGATTGCATCGAGTCATTGACCGGCAGCTGATTGCATCGAGTCAGTGACCGGCAGCTGATTGCATCGAGTCAGTGACCGGCAGCTGATTGCATCGAGTCAGTGACTGGCAGCTGATTGCAGCTGATTGCATCAAGTCAGAGACTGGCAGCTGATTGCATCGAGTCATTGACTGGCAGCTGATTGCAGCTGATTGCATCAAGTCAGTGACTGGCAGCTGATTGCATCTAGTCATTAACCGGCAGCTGGTTGCATCGAGTCCGTGACTGGCAGCTGGTTGCATCGAGTCCGTGACTGGCAGCTGGTTGCATCGAGATCGTGACTGGCAGCTGATTGCATCGAGTCCGTGACCGGCAGCTGATTGCATCGAGTCATTGACTGGCAGCTGATTGCATTGAGTCAGTGACTGGCAGCTGATTGCATCGAGTCATTGACTGGCAGCTGATTGCATCGAGTTAGTGACCGGCAGCTGATTGCATCGAGTCATTGACTGGCAGCTGATTGCATCGAGTCAGTGACTGGCAGCGGATTGCAGCTGATTGCATCAAGTCAGAGACTGGCAGCTGATTGCATCGAGTCAGTGACTGGCAGCTGATTGCAGCTGATTGCATCAAGTCAGAGACTGGCAGCTGATTGCATTGAGTCAGTGACTGGCAGCTGATTGCATCGAGTCATTGACTGGCAGCTGATTGCATCGAGTCAGTGACTGGCAGCTGATTGCATCGAGTCAGTGACTGGCAGCTGATTGCAGCTGATTGCATCGAGTCATTGACTGGCAGCTGATTGCATCGAGTCATTGACTGGCAGCTGATTGCATCGAGTCATTGACTGGCAGCTGATTGCATCGAGTCAGTGACTGGCAGCTGATTGCAGCTGATTGCATCAAGTCAGAGACTGGCAGCTGATTGCATCGAGTCATTGACTGGCAGCTGATTGCAGCTGATTGCATCGAGTCAGTGACTGGCAGCTGATTGCATCGAGTCAGTGACCGGCAGCTGATTGCATCGAGTCATTGACCGGCAGCTGATTGCATCGAGTCAGTGACCGGCAGCTGATTGCATCGAGTCAGTGACCGGCAGCTGATTGCATCGAGTCATTGACTGGCAGCTGATTGCATTGAGTCAGTGACTGGCAGCTGATTGCATCGAGTCAGTGATTGGCAGCTGATTGCATCGAGTCAGTGACTGGCAGCTGATTGCATCGAGTCATTGACTGGCAGCTGATTGTATCGAGTCAGTGACCGGCAGCTGATTGCATTGAGTCAGTGACCGGCAGCTGATTGCATCGAGTCAGTGACCGGCAGCTGATTGGATCGAGTCAGTGACCGGTAGCTGATTGGATCGACTAATTGACTGGCAGCTGATTGCAGCTGATTGCATCAAGTCAGAGACTGGCAGCTGATTGCATCGAGTCATTGACTGGCAGCTGATTGCATTGAGTCAGTGACTGGCAACTGATTGCATCGAGTCATTGACTGGCAGCTGATTGCATCGAGTCAGAGATTGGCAGCTGATTGCATCGAGTCATTGACTGGCAGCTGATTGCATCTAGTCATTAACCGGCAGCTGGTTGCATCGAGTCCGTGACTGGCAGCTGGTTGCATCGAGTCCGTGACTGGCAGCTGATTGCATCGAGTCACTGACTGGCAGCTGATTGCATCGAGTCATTATCCAGCAGCTGATTGCATCGAGTCCGTGACTGGCAGCTGATTGCATCGAGTCCGTGACCGGCAGCTGATTGCATCGAGTCATTGACTGGCAGCTGATTGCATCGAGTCAGTGACTGGCAGCTGATTGCAGCTGATTGCATCAAGTCAGAGACTGGCAGCTGATTGCATCGAGTCATTGACTGGCAGCTGATTGCATCGAGTCCGTGACCGGCAGCTGATTGCATTGAGTCATTGACTGGCAGCTGATTGCATCGAGTCACTGACTGGCAGCTGATTGCATCGAGTCATTGACTGGCAGCTGATTGCATTGAGTCATTGACTGGCAGCTGATTGCATCGAGTCATTGACTGGCAGCTGATTGCATCGAGTCAGTGACTGGCAGCTGATTGCAGCTGATTGCATCAAGTCAGAGACTGGCAGCTGATTGCATCGAGTCATTGACTGGCAGCTCATTGCAGATGATTTCATCGAGTCAGTGACTGGCAGCTGATTGCATCGAGTCATTGACCGGCAGCTGATTGCATCGAGTCAGTGACTGGCAGCTGATTGCATCGAGTCAGTGACCGGCAGCTGATTGCATCGAGTCATTGACCGGCAGCTGATTGCATCGAGTCATTGACCGGCAGCTGATTGCATCGAGTCAGTGACCGGCAGCTGATTGCATCGAGTCAGTGACCGGCAGCTGATTGCATCGAGTCAGTGACTGGCAGCTGATTGCAGCTGATTGCATCAAGTCAGAGACTGGCAGCTGATTGCATCGAGTCATTGACTGGCAGCTGATTGCAGCTGATTGCATCAAGTCAGTGACTGGCAGCTGATTGCATCTAGTCATTAACCGGCAGCTGGTTGCATCGAGTCCGTGACTGGCAGCTGGTTGCATCGAGTCCGTGACTGGCAGCTGGTTGCATCGAGATCGTGACTGGCAGCTGATTGCATCGAGTCCGTGACCGGCAGCTGATTGCATCGAGTCATTGACTGGCAGCTGATTGCATTGAGTCAGTGACTGGCAGCTGATTGCATCGAGTCATTGACTGGCAGCTGATTGCATCGAGTTAGTGAAAGGCAGCTGATTGCATCGAGTCATTGACTGGCAGCTGATTGCATCGAGTCAGTGACTGGCAGCGGATTGCAGCTGATTGCATCAAGTCAGAGACTGGCAGCTGATTGCATCGAGTCAGTGACTGGCAGCTGATTGCAGCTGATTGCATCAAGTCAGAGACTGGCAGCTGATTGCATTGAGTCAGTGACTGGCAGCTGATTGCATCGAGTCATTGACTGGCAGCTGATTGCATCGAGTCAGTGACTGGCAGCTGATTGCATCGAGTCAGTGACTGGCAGCTGATTGCAGCTGATTGCATCGAGTCATTGACTGGCAGCTGATTGCATCGAGTCATTGACTGGCAGCTGATTGCATCGAGTCATTGACTGGCAGCTGATTGCATCGAGTCAGTGACTGGCAGCTGATTGCAGCTGATTGCATCAAGTCAGAGACTGCCAGCTGATTGCATCGAGTCATTGACTGGCAGCTGATTGCAGCTGATTGCATCGAGTCAGTGACTGGCAGCTGATTGCATCGAGTCAGTGACCGGCAGCTGATTGCATCGAGTCATTGACCGGCAGCTGATTGCATCGAGTCAGTGACCGGCAGCTGATTGCATCGAGTCAGTGACCGGCAGCTGATTGCATCGAGTCATTGACTGGCAGCTGATTGCATTGAGTCAGTGACTGGCAGCTGATTGCATCGAGTCAGTGATTGGCAGCTGATTGCATCGAGTCAGTGACTGGCAGCTGATTGCATCGAGTCATTGACTGGCAGCTGATTGTATCGAGTCAGTGACCGGCAGCTGATTGCATTGAGTCAGTGACCGGCAGCTGATTGCATCGAGTCAGTGACCGGCAGCTGATTGGATCGAGTCAGTGACCGGTTGCTGATTGGATCGACTAATTGACTGGCAGCTGATTGCAGCTGATTGCATCAAGTCAGAGACTGGCAGCTGATTGCATCGAGTCATTGACTGGCAGCTGATTGCATTGAGTCAGTGACTGGCAACTGATTGCATCGAGTCATTGACTGGCAGCTGATTGCATCGAGTCAGAGATTGGCAGCTGATTGCATCGAGTCATTGACTGGCAGCTGATTGCATCTAGTCATTAACCGGCAGCTGGTTGCATCGAGTCCGTGACTGGCAGCTGGTTGCATCGAGTCCGTGACTGGCAGCTGATTGCATCGAGTCACTGACTGGCAGCTGATTGCATCGAGTCATTATCCAGCAGCTGATTGCATCGAGTCCGTGACTGGCAGCTGATTGCATCGAGTCCGTGACCGGCAGCTGATTGCATCGAGTCATTGACTGGCAGCTGATTGCATCGAGTCAGTGACTGGCAGCTGATTGCATCGAGTCATTGACCGGCAGCTGATTGCATCGAGTCAGTGACTGGCAGCTGATTGCATCGAGTCAGTGACCGGCAGCTGATTGCATCGAGTCATTGACCGGCAGCTGATTGCATCGAGTCATTGACCGGCAGCTGATTGCATTGAGTCAGTGACCGGCAGCTGATTGCATCGAGTCAGTGACCGGCAGCTGATTGCATCGAGTCAGTGACTGGCAGCTGATTGCAGCTGATTGCATCAAGTCAGAGACTGGCAGCTGATTGCATCGAGTCATTGACTGGCAGCTGATTGCAGCTGATTGCATCAAGTCAGTGACTGGCACCTGATTGCATCTAGTCATTAACCGGCAGCTGGTTGCATCGAGTCCGTGACTGGCAGCTGGTTGCATCGAGTCCGTGACTGGCAGCTGGTTGCATCGAGTCCGTGACTGGCAGCTGATTGCATCGAGTCCGTGATCGGCAGCTGATTGCATCGAGTCATTGACTGGCAGCTGATTGCATCGAGTCAGTGACTGGCAGCTGATTGCATCGAGTCATTGACTGGCAGCTGATTGCATCGAGTCATTGACTGGCAGCTGATTGCATCGAGTTAGTGACTGGCAGCTGATTGCATCGAGTCATTGACTGGCAGCTGATTGCATCGAGTCAGTGACTGGCAGCGGATTGCAGCTGATTGCATCAAGTCAGAGACTGGCAGCTGATTGCATCGAGTCAGTGACTGGCAGCTGATTGCAGCTGATTGCATCAAGTCAGAGACTGGCAGCTGATTGCATTGAGTCAGTGACTGGCAGCTGATTGCATCGAGTCATTGACTGGCAGCTGATTGCATCGAGTCAGTGACTGGCAGCTGATTGCAGCTGATTGCATCAAGTTAGAGACTGGCAGCTGATTGCATCGAGTCATTGACTAGCAGCTGATTGCATCGAGTCATTGACTGGCTGCTGATTGCATCGAGTCAGTGACTGGCAGCTGATTGCAGCTGATTGCATCAAGTCAGAGACTGGCAGCTGATTGCATCGAGTCATTGACTGGCAGCTGATTTCAGCTGATTGCATCGAGTCCGTGACTGGCAGCTGGTTGCATCGAGTCCGTGACTGGCAGCTGGTTGCATCGAGTCCGTGACTGGCAGCTGGTTGCATCGAGTCCGTGACTGGCAGCTGATTGCATCGAGTCCGTGATCGGCAGCTGGTTGCATCGAGTCCGTGACTGGCAGCTGGTTGCATCGAGTCCGTGACTGGCAGCTGGTTGCATCGAGTCCGTGACTGGCAGCTGGTTGCATCGAGTCCGTGACTGGCAGCTGGTTGCATCGAGTCCGTGACTGGCAGCTGGTTGCATTGAGTCCGTGACTGGCAGCTGGTTGCATCGAGTCCGTGACTGGCAGCTGGTTGCATCGAGTCCGTGACTGGCAGCTGATTGCATCGAGTCCGTGATCGGCAGCTGATTGCATCGAGTCCGTGATCGGCAGCTGATTGCATCGAGTCATTGACTGGCAGCTGATTGCATCGAGTCAGTGACTGGCAGCTGATTGCATCGAGTCATTGACTGGCAGCTGATTGCATCGAGTCATTGACTGGCAGCTGATCGCATCGAGTTAGTGACTGGCAGCTGATTGCATCGAGTCAGTGACTGGCAGCGGATTGCAGCTGATTGCATCAAGTCAGAGACTGGCAGCTGATTGCATCGAGTCAGTGACTGGCAGCTGATTGCAGCTGATTGCATCAAGTCAGAGACTGGCAGCTGATTGCATTGAGTCAGTGACTGGCAGCTGATTGCATCGAGTCATTGACTGGCAGCTGATTGCATCGAGTCAGTGACTGGCAGCTGATTGCAGCTGATTGCATCAAGTTAGAGACTGGCAGCTGATTGCATCGAGTCATTGACTGGCAGCTGATTGCATCGAGTCATTGACTGGCTGCTGATTGCATCGAGTCAGTGACTGGCAGCTGATTGCAGCTGATTGCATCAAGTCAGAGACTGGCAGCTGATTGCATCGAGTCATTGACTGGCAGCTGATTGCAGCTGATTGCATCGAGTCAGTGACTGGCAGCTGATTGCATCGAGTCAGTGACCGGCAGCTGATTGCATCGAGTCAGTGACCGGCAGCTGATTGCATCGAGTCAGTGACCGGCAGCTGATTGCATCGAGTCATTGACTGGCAGCTGATTGCATTGAGTCAGTGACTGGCAGCTGATTGCATCGAGTCAGTGACTGGCAGCTGATTGCATCGAGTCAGTGATTGGCAGCTGATTGCATCGAGTCAGTGACTGGCAGCTGATTGCATCGAGTCAATGACTGGCAGCTGATTGCATCGAGTCATTGACTGGCAGCTGATTGCATCGAGTCAGTCACCGGCAGCTGATTGCATCGAGTCAGTGACCGGCAGCTGATTGCTTCAAGTCAGTGACCGGCAGATGATTGCATTGAGTCAGTGACTGGCAGCTGATTGCAGCTGATTGCATCGAGTCAGAGACTGGCAGCTGATTGCATCGAGTCATTGACTGGCAGCTGATTGCATCGAGTCAGTGACCGGCAGCTGATTGCATCGAGTCAGTGACTGGCAGCTGATTGCAGCTGATTGCATCGAGTCAGAGACTGGCAGCTGATTGCATCGAGTCATTGACTGGCAGCTGAATGCATCGAGTCATTGACCCGGCAGCTGATTGCATCGAGTCATTGACTGGCAGCTGATTGCATTGAGTCAGTGACAGGCAGCTGATTGCATTGAGTCAGTGACCGGCAGCTGATTGCATCGAGTCAGTGACCGGCAGCTGATTGCATCGAGTCAGTGATTGGCAGCTGATTGCATCGAGTCAGTGACTGGCAGCTGATTGCATCGAGTCATTGACTGGCAGCTGATTGCATCGAGTCAGTGACTGGCAGCTGATTGCATCGAGTCAGTGACCGGCAGCTGATTGCATCGAGTCAGTGACTGGCAGCTGATTGCAGCTGATTGCATCAAGTCAGAGACTGGCAGCTGATTGCATCGAGTCATTGACTGGCAGCTGATTGCAGCTGATTGCATCAAGTCAGTGACTGGCACCTGATTGCATCTAGTCATTAACCGGCAGCTGGTTGCATCGAGTCCGTGACTGGCAGCTGGTTGCATCGAGTCCGTGACTGGCAGCTGGTTGCATCGAGTCCGTGACTGGCAGCTGATTGCATCGAGTCCGTGATCGGCAGCTGATTGCATCGAGTCATTGACTGGCAGCTGATTGCATCGAGTCAGTGACTGGCAGCTGATTGCATCGAGTCATTGACTGGCAGCTGATTGCATCGAGTCATTGACTGGCAGCTGATTGCATCGAGTTAGTGACTGGCAGCTGATTGCATCGAGTCATTGACTGGCAGCTGATTGCATCGAGTCAGTGACTGGCAGCGGATTGCAGCTGATTGCATCAAGTCAGAGACTGGCAGCTGATTGCATCGAGTCAGTGACTGGCAGCTGATTGCAGCTGATTGCATCAAGTCAGAGACTGGCAGCTGATTGCATTGAGTCAGTGACTGGCAGCTGATTGCATCGAGTCATTGACTGGCAGCTGATTGCATCGAGTCAGTGACTGGCAGCTGATTGCAGCTGATTGCATCAAGTTAGAGACTGGCAGCTGATTGCATCGAGTCATTGACTAGCAGCTGATTGCATCGAGTCATTGACTGGCTGCTGATTGCATCGAGTCAGTGACTGGCAGCTGATTGCAGCTGATTGCATCAAGTCAGAGACTGGCAGCTGATTGCATCGAGTCATTGACTGGCAGCTGATTTCAGCTGATTGCATCGAGTCCGTGACTGGCAGCTGGTTGCATCGAGTCCGTGACTGGCAGCTGGTTGCATCGAGTCCGTGACTGGCAGCTGGTTGCATCGAGTCCGTGACTGGCAGCTGATTGCATCGAGTCCGTGATCGGCAGCTGGTTGCATCGAGTCCGTGACTGGCAGCTGGTTGCATCGAGTCCGTGACTGGCAGCTGGTTGCATTGAGTCCGTGACTGGCAGCTGGTTGCATCGAGTCCGTGACTGGCAGCTGGTTGCATCGAGTCCGTGACTGGCAGCTGATTGCATCGAGTCATTGACTGGCAGCTGATTGCATCGAGTCATTGACTGGCAGCTGATCGCATCGAGTTAGTGACTGGCAGCTGATTGCATCGAGTCAGTGACTGGCAGCGGATTGCAGCTGATTGCATCAAGTCAGAGACTGGCAGCTGATTGCATCGAGTCAGTGACTGGCAGCTGATTGCAGCTGATTGCATCAAGTCAGAGACTGGCAGCTGATTGCATTGAGTCAGTGACTGGCAGCTGATTGCATCGAGTCATTGACTGGCAGCTGATTGCATCGAGTCAGTGACTGGCAGCTGATTGCAGCTGATTGCATCAAGTTAGAGACTGGCAGCTGATTGCATCGAGTCATTGACTGGCAGCTGATTGCATCGAGTCATTGACTGGCTGCTGATTGCATCGAGTCAGTGACTGGCAGCTGATTGCAGCTGATTGCATCAAGTCAGAGACTGGCAGCTGATTGCATCGAGTCATTGACTGGCAGCTGATTGCAGCTGATTGCATCGAGTCAGTGACCGGCAGCTGATTGCATCGAGTCAGTGACCGGCAGCTGATTGCATCGAGTCATTGACTGGCAGCTGATTGCATTGAGTCAGTGACTGGCAGCTGATTGCATCGAGTCAGTGACTGGCAGCTGATTGCATCGAGTCAGTGATTGGCAGCTGATTGCATCGAGTCAGTGACTGGCAGCTGATTGCATCGAGTCAATGACTGGCAGCTGATTGCATCGAGTCATTGACTGGCAGCTGATTGCATCGAGTCAGTCACCGGCAGCTGATTGCATCGAGTCAGTGACCGGCAGCTGATTGCTTCAAGTCAGTGACCGGCAGATGATTGCATTGAGTCAGTGACTGGCAGCTGATTGCAGCTGATTGCATCGAGTCAGAGACTGGCAGCTGATTGCATCGAGTCATTGACTGGCAGCTGATTGCATCGAGTCAGTGACCGGCAGCTGATTGCATCGAGTCAGTGACTGGCAGCTGATTGCAGCTGATTGCATCGAGTCAGAGACTGGCAGCTGATTGCATCGAGTCATTGACTGGCAGCTGAATGCATCGAGTCATTGACCCGGCAGCTGATTGCATCGAGTCATTGACTGGCAGCTGATTGCATTGAGTCAGTGACAGGCAGCTGATTGCATTGAGTCAGTGACCGGCAGCTGATTGCATCGAGTCAGTGACCGGCAGCTGATTGCATCGAGTCAGTGATTGGCAGCTGATTGCATCGAGTCAGTGACTGGCAGCTGATTGCATCGAGTCTTTGACTGGCAGCTGATTGCATCGAGTCAGTGACTGGCAGCTGATTGCAGCTGATTGCATTGAGTCAGAGACTGGCAGCTGATTGCATCAAGTCACTGACTGGCAGCTGATTGCAGCTGATTGCATCGAGTCAGTGACTGGCAGCTAATTGCATCGAGTCAGTGACCGGCAGCTGATTGCATCGAGTCATTGACCCGGCAGCTGATTGCATCAAGTCATTGACTGGTAGCTGATTGCAGCGAGTCAGTGACCAGCAGCTGATTGCATTGAGTCAGTGACCGGCAGCTGATTGCATCGAGTCAGTGACCGGCAGCTGATTGCATCGAGTCAGTGACTGGCAGCTGATTGCAGCTGATTGCATTGAGTCAGAGACTGGCAGCTGATTGCACCGAGTCACTGACTGGCAGCTGCTTGCAGCTGATTGCATCGAGTCAGTGACTAGGAGCTAATTGCATCGAGTCAGTGACTGGCAGCTGATTGCATCGAGTCATTGACTGGCAGCTGATTGTATCGAGTCAGTGACCGGCAGCTGATTGCATCGAGTCATTGACTGGCAGCTGATTGCATCGAGTTAGTGACCGGCAGCTGATTGCATTGAGTCATTGACTGGCAGCTGATTGCATCGAGTCATTGACCGGCAGCTTATTGCATCAAGTCAGTGACAGGCAGCTGATTGCATCGAGTCATTGACCGGCAGCTGATTGCATCGAGTCATTGACCGGCAGCTGATTGCATATAGTCAGTGACTGGCAGCTGATTGCATCGAGTCAGTGACCGGCAGCTGATTGCATCGAGTCAGTGACTGGCAGCTGATTGCATCGAGTCAGTGACCGGCAGCTGATTGCATCGAGTCAGTGACCGGCAGCTGATTGCATCGAGTCATTGACCGGCAGCTGATTGCATATAGTCAGTGACTGGCAGCTGATTGCATCGAGTCAGTGACCGGCAGCTGATTGCATCGAGTCAGTGACTGGCAGCTGATTGCATCGAGTCAGTGACCGGCAGCTGATTGCATCGAGTCAGTGACTGGCAGCTTATTGCATCAAGTCAGTGACAGGCAGCTGATTGCATCGAGTCATTGACCGGCAGCTGATTGCATCGAGTCATTGACCGGCAGCTGATTGCATATAGTCAGTGACTGGCAGCTGATTGCATCGAGTCAGTGACCGGCAGCTGATTGCATCGAGTCAGTGACTGGCAGCTGATTGCATCGAGTCAGTGACCGGCAGCTGATTGCATCGAGTCATTGACTGGCAGCTGATTGCATTGAGTCAGTGACTGGCAGCTGATTGCATTGAGTCAGTGACTGGCAGCTGATTGCATGGAGTCAGTGACCGGCAGCTGATTGCATTGAGTCATTGACTGGCAGCTGATTGCATTGAGTCAGTGACTGGCAGCTGATTGCATGGAGTCAGTGACCGGCAGCTGATTGCATTGAGTCAGTGACCGGCAGCTGATTGCATCGAGTCAGTGACTGGCAGCTGATTGCATCGAGTCAGTGACCGGCAGCTGATTGCATCGAGTCAGTGACTGGCAGCTGATTGCATCGAGTCAGTGACCGGCAGCTGATTGCATCGAGTCAGTGACTGGCAGCTGATTGCATTGAGTCATTGACTGGCAGCTGATTGCATTGAGTCAGTGACTGGCAGCTGATTGCATTGAGTCAGTGACCGGCAGCTGATTGCATTGAGTCAGTGACCGGCAGCTGATTGCATTGAGTCAGTGACCGGCAGCTGATTGCATCGAGTCAGTGACCGACAGCTGATTGCATTGAGTCAGTGACCGGCAGCTGATTGCATCGAGTCAGTGACCGGCAGCTGATTGCATTGAGTCAGTGACCGGCAGCTGATTGCATTGAGTCAGTGATCGGCAGCTGATTACAGCTGATTGCATCGAGTCAGAGACTGGCAGCTGATTGCATCGAGTCAGTGACTGGCAGCTGATTGCATCGAGTCAGTGACCGGCAGCTGATTGCATTGAGTCTGTGACTGGCAGCTGATTGCATCGAGTCAGTGACCGGCAGCTGATTACAGCTGATTGCATCAAGTCAGATGCAATCATTATTGCACCCAATAAAGAGTCTCCTTGAAAATGTTGAAATTTGTAGTTAATAAATTCGTTATTCTTTTTAACTTTGATCAACCGGATCTTTATCGTGGCCGGATTCCAACGGACCGTAGAGAAAAGCTTTGCTCCGTATTCTGATGGTGAAGGAACGCTTATAGAACTGCTGAGGTTTGGACGAGTCCCAGTAGATGTCGATGATCGATTAACGGATGGTAACGGATCTGCCGAATGAACGGAGCGGTTCTAGATGGAGGATTTCTACTCATCCTGCCGGCAGCAGAACTGAACCACGTTCAGCAGACAGATCAGAGACACTGAGGAGCAAACACTGATATGATCTGAATCCTGTGTTTGTGTTTGGTTACTGGGAATCTGTTGTTATGTGGGAAGAAAATGGAGCGTTTAGGAATCCTCCTCAGGAATGTGTTTTCCATTTCTCCGCAGAGCCTCACTTCATTGTTTTCTTCATTGCTCTCCACGTCCTTCTCTTTATTCTTCTCTGGACTTTTCTCTTCTTTGTTCTCTACATTGTTTTTTTTCTGTTTGCTACCTGCATTGATCTTTATATTTTTGTCTTTATTGTTCTCTGCACCTTTCTGTTCTTTTAATGGTTCTCTGCTCTGGGTTAGGGTTAGTTCCCTCTCTGCTATGTTCCCTCTCCCTTGGTTCTGTCCTGTTTATTGATTTACATGTTTTTTTTGTTCCCTGAATGTTCCACTGATCAGTTTAGCTCTATATTTTGTTTCAGCCTGTAAAATCATCTCTTTGATTTTTCACGCTGTTCTAACAAACAGAGAAGGAGGAACATTAAAAGCTTTCACAGTTTAAAGTAAACTCTCACTTTCTGTGAACCACACCTTTAATATCAGCCTTTGCAGGAGCCAGAAAACAAACTTCCTGGAGGGATTCTAGAGAAAAGTTTATGCTGAATAAACAAACACTGTTATGCTTATGATTGTGACTCGTGACATTTTAATTTCTTAAAATGCAGCAGTGATCAAAACAAACATTGGGAGGAAAGAATATGGTACAAAAAAACACATTGATATGGTCAGTGTGATGCAGAGTCTGAGATTTAGAGTTTATCCAACAGTTCATCAGTGTGATGGCGGTGGGGAAGAAGCTGCTGCAGAACCTGCTGGTCCTGCATTGAATGCTGTGAAGCCTCTTCCCAGAGGGCAGCAGGGAGAACAGTCCATAGAGGGGGGTGAGGGGTCATTGATGATGTTACGGGACACGCAGCGCTGGGATGAAATGTCTTTAATGGAGGGAAGAGGAGCCCCCATGATCCTCTCTGCTGTTCTCACCTTCTTCCAGTCTGAGGCGCTGCAGCCTCCACACCACACAGTGAGACAGCTGCTCAGAACGCTCTCTATGGTGCTTCTGGAGAAGGTGGGGAGGATGGGGGGGGGGGCAGGTGGGCTCTCCTCATCCTCCGCAGGAAGTCCAAGCGCTTCTGGGCCCTTTGGACCAGTGAGGTGGTGTTTCCAGTCCAGGTGAGGGTGTCTGTGATGAATGACCACCTCTACAGCTGAGCTGTTGATGAGCAGTGGAGCGTGGTTAGGCCGCTTCTTCCTGAAGAGCAGAACGTTAGAGATTGAACTAACAGATTCTGCAGAGTGGGAGAATAGAGATAGAATGAAGCAGAATGATGAAAAAGGGGTCCCTATGTCCTCCAGCAGTCTAAGCCTATAGCAGCAGAACTATAGAGATAGATCAGGATAACCTGAGCTGCTCTAACTAGAAGCTTTATCAAAAAGGAAAGTTTTAAGCCTAGCCTTAAAGTAAACAGGGTGTCTGCCTCACGGACTAAAACTGGTAGTTGGTTCCACATGAGAGGAGCCTGATAACTAAAAGATCTGTCTGGGAC
This sequence comes from Cyprinodon diabolis, assembly GCA_030533445.1. Classification (NCBI taxonomy): domain Eukaryota; kingdom Metazoa; phylum Chordata; class Actinopteri; order Cyprinodontiformes; family Cyprinodontidae; genus Cyprinodon; species Cyprinodon diabolis. The sequence goes on from CM060085.1 coordinate 23,274,310, forward strand.
ATCGCTTCCTCTGTTTGGGACTTCGCTTTGTCTGTCTTTTTCAGAGACTCTGGTCAAAAACCTATAACTTCTGTTTTGTCTGCATTCAGAAGCAGAAAGTTAAGAGTCATCCAGGTTTTTATGTCTTCAAGACATGCCTGTAATCTATGTAATGGGTTAGCTTCATCTGGATTATAGACAGATATAGCTGGGTATCATCAGCATAACAGTGGAAATTAATCCCATGCTGTCTAATAACTCTACCGATTGGGAGCATGTATAAAGTAAAGAGAATTGGTCCTAGCACTGATCCCTGTGGTACTCCACAGGTAACCTTTGAGCATGAGGAAGATCTTTCATTAACGTGAACAAACTGGGGGTGGGGTGGGGGGTGGTAACCACACTGAACTCTCTGGGCAGATAGAACGGTCTGCAGCTAACAGTCAGAACCTCAATGTCTGGAGAGCAGAAGCTGGAGACCGATCTAACATTTTTACACCAGCGGTTGATGTAAACACAGAGCCCACCACCAGGAGTCTTACTGCTGAGCTCTTTGTTTCTATTGTATAGCGTTAGCCCCTCCAGGCTATCAGTATTGTCCAGTATCGATGAATGAAGCCAAGACTTTTAAGAGCGTTTGAATCAGAGATGCTTCATTTTGTTATCCAGTCAGCCTACTTTGCAGAGCAGGATTGATGGTAGCGGTGGTCTGTGGGGATTCCGCTTCGTCTGTCTGGGACATCGCTTCCTCTGTCTGGGACTTCGCTTCGTCTGTATTGGACATCGCTTCCTCTGTCTGGGAAATCGCTTCCTCTGTCTGGGACTTCGCTTCGTCTGTCTGGGACATCGCTTCCTCTGTCTGGGACATCGCTTTGTCTGTCTGGGACATCACTTCGTCTGTCTGGGACATCGCTTCCTCTGTCTGGGACTTCGCTTCGTCTGTCTGGGACATCGCTTCCTCTGTGTGGGAAATCTCTTCTTCTGTCTTGGACACCGCTTCCTCTGTCTGGGACATCGCTTCCTCTGTCTGGGACATCTTTCGTCTGTCTTGGACATCGCTTCCTCTGTCTGGGACATCGCTTCCTCTGTCTGGGACTTCGCTTCCTCTGTCTGGGACTTCGCTTCGTCTGTCTGGGACATCGCTTCCTCTGTCTGGGACATCGCTTCCTCTGTCTGGGACATCGCTTCGTCTGTCTGGGACATCACTTCGTCTGTCTGGGACATCGCTTCCTCTGTCTGGGACATCGCTTCCTCTGTCTGGGACATCGCTTCCTCTGTCTGGGACATCGCTTCGTCTGTCTGGGACATCACTTCGTCTGTCTGGGACATCGCTTCCTCTGTCTGGGACATCGCTTCCTCTGTCTGGGACATCGCTTCGTCTGTCTTGGACATCGCTTCCTCTGTCTGGGACATCGCTTCCTCTGTCTTAGACATCGCTTCCTCTGTCTGGGACATCGCTTCGTCTGTCTGGGACATAGCTTCGTCTGTCTGGAACATAGCTTCGTCTGTCTGGAACATAGCTTCGTCTGTCTTGGACATAGCTTCGTCTGTATTGGACATAGCTTCGTCTGTATTGGACATCGCTTCCTCTGTCTTGGACATCGCTTCCTCTGTCTGGTACATAGCTTCGTCTGTCTGGGACATCGCTTCCTCTGTCTGGGACATCGCTTCCTCTGTCTGGGACATAGCTTCGTCTGTCTGGGACATCGCTTCCTCTGTCTGGGACATCGCTTCCTCTGTCTGGGACATCGCTTTGTCTGTCTGGGACATCGCTTCGTCTGTCTTGGACATCGCTTCCTCTGTCCTGAACATCGCTTCCTCTGTCTGGGACATCGCTTCCTCTGTCTGGGACATCGCTTCCTCTGTCTGGGACATAGCTTCCTCTGTCTGGGACATAGCTTCGTCTCTCTGGGACATAGCTTCGTCTTGCTTGGACATCTCTTCGTCTGTCTGGGACATCTCTTCGTCTGTCTGGGACATCTCTTCGTCTGTCTGGGACAACGCTTCCTCTGTCTGGGACATCTCTTCGTCTGTCTGGGACATTGCTTCCTCTGTCTTGGACATCGCTTACTCTGTCTTGGACATCACTTCGTCTGTCTGGGACATCGCTTCCTCTGTCTGGGACATAGCTTCGTCTGTCTGGGACATAGCTTCGTCTGTCTGGGACATAGCTTCGTCTGTCTGGGACATCGCTTCCTCTGTCTGGGACATCTCGTCCTCTGTCTGGGACACCGCTTCGTATGTCTGGGACACCGCTTCGTCTCCTTGGGACACCGATTCGTCTGTCTGGGACATCGCTTCCTTTGTCTGGGACATCTCTTCCTCTGTTTTGGATATCGCTTTGTCTGTCTGGGACATCGCTTTGTCTGTCTGGGACATCGCTTCCTCTGTCTGGGACTTCGCTTTGTCTGTGTGGGACATCTCTTCATTTGTCTGGGACATCGCTTTGTCTGTCTGGGACATCTCTTCCTCTGTCTGGGACATAGCTTCGTCTGTCTGGGACATAGCTTCGTCTGTCTGGGACATAGCTTCGCCTGTCTGGGACATCGCTTCCTCTGTCTGGGACTTCGCTTCCTCTGTCTGGGACTTCGCTTCGTCTGTCTGGGACATCGCTTCCTCTGTCTGGGACATCACTTCGTCTGTCTGGGACATCACTTCGTCTGTCTGGGACATCGCTTCCTCTGTCTGGGACATCGCTTCCTCTGTCTGGGACATCGCTTCCTCTGTCTTGGACATCGCTTCCTCTGTCTGGGACATCGCTTCCTCTGTCTTAGACATCGCTTCCTCTGTCTGGGACATCGCTTCGTCTGTCTGGGACATAGCTTCGTCTGTCTGGAACATAGCTTCGTCTGTCTGGAACATAGCTTCGTCTGTCTTGGACAAAGCTTCGTCTGTATTGGACATCGCTTCCTCTGTCTTGGACATCGCTTCCTCTGTCTGGTACATAGCTTCGTCAGTCTGGGACATCGCTTCCTCTGTCTGGGACATCGCTTCCTCTGTCTGGGACATAGCTTCGTCTGTCTGGGACATCGCTTCCTCTGTCTGGGACATCGCTTCCTCTGTCTGGGACATCGCTTCCTCTGTCTGGGACATCGCTTCGTCTGTCTTGGACATCGCTTCCTCTGTCCTGAACATCGCTTCCTCTGTCTGGGACATCGCTTCCTCTGTCTGGGACATCGCTTCCTCTGTCTGGGACATAGCTTCCTCTGTCTGGGACATAGCTTCGTCTCTCTGGGACATAGCTTCGTCTTGCTTGGACATCTCTTCGTCTGTCTGGGACATCTCTTCGTCTGTCTGGGACATCCGTTCGTCTGTCTGGGACAACGCTTCCTCTGTCTGGGACATCTCTTCGTCTGTCTGGGACATTGCTTCCTCTGTCTGGGACATAGCTTCCTCTGTCTGGGACATAGCTTCATCTCTCTGGGACATAGCTTCGTCTTGCTTGGACATCTCTTCGTCTGTCTGGGACATCTCTTCGTCTGTCCTGGACAACGCTTCCTCTGTCTGGGACATCTCTTCGTCTGTCTGGGACATTGCTTCCTCTGTCTTGGACATCGCTTACTCTGTCTTGGACATCACTTCGTCTGTCTGGGACATCGCTTCCTCTGTCTGGGACATCTCGTCCTCTGTCTGGGACACCGCTTCGTCTGTCTGGGACACCGCTTCGTCTCCCTGGGACACCGATTCGTCTGTCTGGGACATCGCTTCCTTTGTCTGGGACATCGCTTCCTCTGTCTTGGACATCGCTTTGTCTGTCTGGGACATCTCTTCGTCTGTCTTGGACATTGCTTCCTCTGTCTTGGACATCGCTTCCTCTGTCTGGGACATCGCTTCGTCTGTCTGGGACATCGCTTCCTCTGTCTGGGACATCGCTTCCTCTGTCTGGGACTTCGCTTCCTCTGTCTGGGACATCTCTTTGTCTGTCTTGGACATTGCTTCCTCTGTCTTGGACATTGCTTCCTCTGTCTGGGACATCGCTTCCTCTGTCTGGGACATCGCTTCGTCTGTCTGGGACATCCCTTCCTCTGTGTGGGACTTCGCTTCCTCTGTCTGGGACATCGCTTCGTCTGTCTGGGACATCGCTTTGTCTGTCTGGGACATCGCTTCCTCTGTCTGGGAATTCGCTTTGTCTGTGTGGGACATCTCTTCATTTGTCTGGGACATCTCTTCATTTGCCTGGGACATCTCTTCCTCTGTCTGGGACATAGCTTCGTCTGTCTGGGACATAGCTTCGCCTGTCTTGGACATCGCTTCCTCTGTCTGGGACATCTCTTGGTCTGTCTGGGACACCTCTTCCTCTGTCTGGGACACCTCTTCCTCTGTCTGGGACATCGCTTCCTCTGTCTTGGACTTCGCTTCCTTTGTCTGGGACATCTCTTCGTCTGTCTTGGACATTGCTTCCTCTGTCTTGGACATTGCTTCCTCTGTCTTGGACATTGCTTCCTCTGTCTGGGACATCGCTTCCTCTGTCTGGGACATCGCTTCGTCTGTCTGGGACATCCCTTCCTCTGTCTGGGACATCCCTTCCTCTGTGTGGGACTTCGCTTCCTCTGTCTGGGATATCGCTTCGTCTGTCTCGGACTTCGCTTTGTCTGTGTGGGACATCTCTTCATTTGTCTGGGACATCTCTTCATTTGCCTGGGACATCTCTTCCTCTGTCTGGGACATAGCTTCGTCTGTCTGGGACATAGCTTCGCCTGTCTTGGACATCGCTTCCTCTGTCTGGGACATCTCTTGGTCTGTCTGGGACACCTCTTCCTCTGTCTGGGACATCGCTTCGTCTGTCTGGGACATCGCTTCGTCTCTCTGGAACATCGCTTCCTCTGTCTGGGACATCGCTTCCTCTGTCTGGGACATCGCTTCGTCTGTCTTGGACAGTGCTTCCTCTGTCTGGGACATAGCTTCGTCTCTCTGGGACATAGCTTCGTCTTGCTTGGACATCTCTTCGTCTGTCTGGGACATCTCTTCGTCTGTCTGGGACATCTCTTCGTCTGTCTGGGACAACGCTTCCTCTGTCTGGGACATCTCTTCGTCTGTCTGGGACATTGCTTCCTCTGTCTGGGACATAGCTTCCTCTGTCTGGGACATAGCTTCGTCTCTCTGGGACATAGCTTCGTCTTGCTTGGACATCTCTTCGTCTGTCTGGGACATCTCTTCGTCTGTCTGGGACATCTCTTCGTCTGTCTGGGACAACGCTTCCTCTGTCTGGGACATCTCTTCGTCTGTCTGGGACATTGCTTCCTCTGTCTTGGACATCGCTTACTCTGTCTTGGACATCACTTCGTCTGTCTGGGACATCGCTTCCTCTGTCTGGGACATAGCTTCGTCTGTCTGGGACATAGCTTCGTCTGTCTGGGACATCGCTTCCTCTGTCTGGGACATCTCGTCCTCTGTCTGGGACACCGCTTCGTCTGTCTGGGACACCGCTTCGTCTCCCTGGGACACCGATTCGTCTGTCTGGGACATCGCTTCCTTTGTCTGGGACATCGCTTCCTCTGTCTTGGACATCGCTTTGTCTGTCTGGGACATCTCTTCGTCTGTCTTGGACATTGCTTCCTCTGTCTTGGACATCGCTTCCTCTGTCTGGGACATCGCTTCGTCTGTCTTGGACATTGCTTCCTCTGTCTTGGACATCGCTTCCTCTGTCTGGGACATCGCTTCGTCTGTCTGGGACACCGCTTCGTCTCCCTGGGACACCGATTCGTCTGTCTGGGACATCGCTTCCTTTGTCTGGGACATCGCTTCCTCTGTCTTGGACATCGCTTTGTCTGTCTGGGACATCTCTTCGTCTGTCTTGGACATTGCTTCCTCTGTCTTGGACATCGCTTCCTCTGTCTGGGACATCGCTTCGTCTGTCTGGGACATCGCTTCCTCTGTCTGGGACATCGCTTCCTCTGTCTGGGACTTCGCTTCCTCTGTCTGGGACATCTCTTTGTCTGTCTTGGACATTGCTTCCTCTGTCTTGGACATTGCTTCCTCTGTCTGGGACATCGCTTCCTCTGTCTGGGACATCGCTTCGTCTGTCTGGGACATCCCTTCCTCTGTGTGGGACTTCGCTTCCTCTGTCTGGGACATCGCTTCGTCTGTCTGGGACATCGCTTTGTCTGTCTGGGACATCGCTTCCTCTGTCTGGGAATTCGCTTTGTCTGTGTGGGACATCTCTTCATTTGTCTGGGACATCTCTTCATTTGCCTGGGACATCTCTTCCTCTGTCTGGGACATAGCTTCGTCTGTCTGGGACATAGCTTCGCCTGTCTTGGACATCGCTTCCTCTGTCTGGGACATCTCTTGGTCTGTCTGGGACACCTCTTCCTCTGTCTGGGACACCTCTTCCTCTGTCTGGGACATCGCTTCCTCTGTCTTGGACTTCGCTTCCTTTGTCTGGGACATCTCTTCGTCTGTCTTGGACATTGCTTCCTCTGTCTTGGACATTGCTTCCTCTGTCTTGGACATTGCTTCCTCTGTCTGGGACATCGCTTCCTCTGTCTGGGACATCGCTTCGTCTGTCTGGGACATCCCTTCCTCTGTCTGGGACATCCCTTCCTCTGTGTGGGACTTCGCTTCCTCTGTCTGGGATATCGCTTCGTCTGTCTCGGACTTCGCTTTGTCTGTGTGGGACATCTCTTCATTTGTCTGGGACATCTCTTCATTTGCCTGGGACATCTCTTCCTCTGTCTGGGACATAGCTTCGTCTGTCTGGGACATAGCTTCGCCTGTCTTGGACATCGCTTCCTCTGTCTGGGACATCTCTTGGTCTGTCTGGGACACCTCTTCCTCTGTCTGGGACATCGCTTCGTCTGTCTGGGACATCGCTTCGTCTCTCTGGAACATCGCTTCCTCTGTCTGGGACATCGCTTCGTCTGTCTTGGACAGTGCTTCCTCTGTCTGGGACATAGCTTCGTCTCTCTGGGACATAGCTTCGTCTTGCTTGGACATCTCTTCGTCTGTCTGGGACATCTCTTCGTCTGTCTGGGACATCTCTTCGTCTGTCTGGGACAACGCTTCCTCTGTCTGGGACATCTCTTCGTCTGTCTGGGACATTGCTTCCTCTGTCTGGGACATAGCTTCCTCTGTCTGGGACATAGCTTCGTCTCTCTGGGACATAGCTTCGTCTTGCTTGGACATCTCTTCGTCTGTCTGGGACATCTCTTCGTCTGTCTGGGACATCTCTTCGTCTGTCTGGGACAACGCTTCCTCTGTCTGGGACATCTCTTCGTCTGTCTGGGACATTGCTTCCTCTGTCTTGGACATCGCTTACTCTGTCTTGGACATCACTTCGTCTGTCTGGGACATCGCTTCCTCTGTCTGGGACATAGCTTCGTCTGTCTGGGACATAGCTTCGTCTGTCTGGGACATCGCTTCCTCTGTCTGGGACATCTCGTCCTCTGTCTGGGACACCGCTTCGTCTGTCTGGGACACCGCTTCGTCTCCCTGGGACACCGATTCGTCTGTCTGGGACATCGCTTCCTTTGTCTGGGACATCGCTTCCTCTGTCTTGGACATCGCTTTGTCTGTCTGGGACATCTCTTCGTCTGTCTTGGACATTGCTTCCTCTGTCTTGGACATCGCTTCCTCTGTCTGGGACATCGCTTCGTCTGTCTGGGACATCGCTTCCTCTGTCTGGGACTTCGCTTCCTCTGTCTGGGACTTCGCTTCCTCTGTCTGGGACATCTCTTTGTCTGTCTTGGACATTGCTTCCTCTGTCTTGGACATTGCTTCCTCTGTCTGGGACATCGCTTCCTCTGTCTGGGACATCGCTTCGTCTGTCTGGGACATCCCTTCCTCTGTGTGGGACTTCGCTTCCTCTGTCTGGGACATCGCTTCGTCTGTCTGGGACATCGCTTTGTCTGTCTGGGACATCGCTTCCTCTGTCTGGGACTTCGCTTTGTCTGTGTGGGACATCTCTTCATTTGTCTGGGACATCTCTTCATTTGCCTGGGACATCTCTTCCTCTGTCTGGGACATAGCTTCGTCTGTCTGGGACATAGCTTCGCCTGTCTTGGACATCGCTTCCTCTGTCTGGGACATCTCTTGGTCTGTCTGGGACACCTCTTCCTCTGTCTGGGACACCGCTTCCTCTGTCTGGGACACCGCTTCCTCTGTCTGGGAAATCGCTTCCTCTGTCTGGGACATCGCTTCCTCTGTCTGGGACATCGCTTCCTCTGTCTGGGACATCGCTTCGTCTGTCTGGGACACCGCTTCCTCTGTCTGGGACATTGCTTCGTCTGTCTGGGACACCGCTTCCTCTGTCTGGGACATTGCTTCCTCTGTCTGGGACACCGCTTCCTCTGTCTGGGAAATCGCTTCCTCTGTCTGGGACATCGCTTCCTCTGTCTGGGAAATCGCTTCCTCTGTCTGGGACATCGCTTCCTCTGTCTGGGACACCGCTTTGTTTAAAGGCGTCTCTTCTCTTGTCTCCAGATGCAGCATAAAGTCTTGACTAAATCTGTGGCCAGTCATCTATTGGGACTAAAGTGGTGACTAAATCTGTGGACAGTCATCTATTGGGACTAAAGTGGTGACTACATTTGTGGCAGGTCATCTATTGGGACTAAAGTGGTGACTAAATCTGTGGCCGGTCATCTATTGGGACTAAAGTGTTGACTAAATCTGTGGCAGGTCATCTGTTGGGACTAAAGTAGTGACTAAATCTGTGGCAGGTCATCTATTGGGACTAAAGTGGTGACTAAATCTGTGGCAGGTCATCTATTGGGACTAAAGTGGTGACTAAATCTGTGGCCGGTCATCTATTGGGACTAAAGTGGTGACTAAATCTGTGGCCGGTCATCTATTGGGACTAAAGTGGTGACTAAATCTGTGGCGGTCATCTATTGGGACTAAAGTGGTGACTAAATCTGTGGCCAGTCATCTATTGGGACTAAAGTGGTGACTAAATCTGTGGCCAGTCATCTATTGGGACTAAAGTGGTGACTAAATCTGTGGCAGGTCATCTATTGGGACTAAAGTGGTGACTAAATCTGTGGCAGGTCATCTATTGGGACTAAAGTGGTGACTAAATCTGTGGCAGGTCATCTATTGGGACTAAAGTGGTGACTAAATCTGTGGCAGGTCATCTATTGGGACTAAAGTGGTGACGAAATCTGTGGCAGGTCATCTATTGGGACTAAAGTGGTGACTAAATCTGTAGCAGGTCATCTATTGGGACTAAAGTGGTGACTAAATTTGTGGCAGGTCATCTATTGGGACTAAAGTGTTGACTAAATCTGTGGACAGTCATCTATTGGGACTAAAGTGGTGACTAAATCTGTGGCCGGTCATCTATTGGGACTAAAGTGGTGACTAAATCTGTGGCCAGTCATCTATTGGGACTAAAGTGGTGACTAAATCTGTGGCCGGTCATCTATTGGGACTAAAGTGGTGACTAAATCTGTGGCAGGTCATCTATTGGGACTAAAGTGGTGACTAAATCTGTAGCAGGTCATCTATTGGGACTAAAGTGGTGACTAAATTTGTGGCAGGTCATCTATTGGGACTAAAGTGTTGACTAAATCTGTGGACAGTCATCTATTGGCACCAAAGTGGTGACTAAATCTGTAGCAGGTCATCTATTGGGACTAAAGTGGTGACTAAATCTGTAGCAGGTCATCTATTGGGACTAAAGTGGTGACTAAATCTGTAGCAGGTCATCTATTGGGACTAAAGTGGTGACTAAATTTGTGGCAGGTCATCTATTGGGACTAAAGTGTTGACTAAATCTGTGGCCAGTCATCTATTGGGACTAAAATGGTGACTAAATCTGTGGCCGGTCATCTATTGGGACTAAAGTGGTGACTAAATCTGTAGCAGGTCATCTATTGGGACTAAAGTGGTGACTAAATCTGTAGCAGGTCATCTATTGGGACTAAAGTAGGCTTTTGCATGTTTAGGTTTAGGTGTGAACTCTGTGAGGTTAGAGTTAGTAGAGAGAAGACTGGTGAGAAGAATCCATCCCAGCGGCCACTTCAGTCAAAATGGATGACGGGTCACAGATTTCTGCGAAACACCATCTTCATGTTTAAGATGATGAAAAGTGAGAAACACAGTCAGGTATTTTCCAGGTTGCCTCAATCAGCTAAGGGCGGTCACCAAAACTCAGCCAGCAGATGATTGCAAACTGAAGTATTGAAGGTTTGACACGCCCTCTCTCTCACAGAAATATTTCATGATCACATGTTGGACTGATGGCTAACTGCCAGCCTCAGAACGAAAACCGCCGCACAATGGCAGCCCGCTGCTCCCCAGTGGGAGGGGTTAAATTCCCCCATTGTGGGACAATAAAGGGATTTACATTTATTGTCCACTGAACTGACCTCTTTATTAGTTCCTGCATTGTTCTCTGCTCAGTTCCATGGTGGGTTCTTTAACTAGTCCATCTCTGTTGTTGTGTCTCTTCCTTCTAACTGCAGGAGGAGGAGGAACATCAGGAGCCTTTACAGTTGAAAACAAACTCTCTCTCTCTGTACCACACCCTTAATACCAGGCATGGAATAAGTTGGCAGAAAGCAAACTGCCTGGAGGCATTTCTAGGAAATGTTATATCATAGAGACCAACAGAGTTCCATTCGTCTCTGCAACCTGTACCCTCTGCAAGACGAGGAAGTTTCTGTGTGGACTGGATTTGGTACCTGGTGGAGACATTTCCCAGTAGTATGCATCGTTATGGGAACCTGGTCCTCATGAGGACAACATGTCTGGGTGGGTTGAGGGTTAGTTTTGAAAATGTGTTTGTTAATGAATTAACCTGCCGCCTGATGGCTCCATAAAGTTGACTCGGACACTAAAGTTGTGATACTCAATATTACTACCAAACCAGAGCACCTGCTATGGCGTCCACTGAGACGTGCTCTTGATTGTAGAACGTGCAGAGTAAACTTTTATGATCCAGACAAGCCTGGCCTGTTTGCTATATGCTGTGCTTAGCTAGTGAGCAGCCCAACAACCGGGAGGGTGCTACGAAATGGTAAAAAGGTTTACTTAAGGTCACAGATTAACAGACCTCTCTGCAGCTTCTCTACTGTTACCCACTCTTTACTCCACCCAGACAGTGTCTTGCCCATGACCAAAATCAAATAGATTAGAAAAGATTCCTAAAGGATTAAATCATGAATTAAAATAACTCCAATTGGGGGAAAAAATAACACCATTAAATGTGGTCTGTTTAACATAAGATCTCTTTCCTAGAAAAAGTCTGCTAGTTAATGACTTGATTTGTGATAATCACCTTGATTTATGTTGCCTTACAGAAACCTGGCTGCAGCAAGAGGATTATGTGAGCATAAATGAAGCAAGATTTTCTCAAGATTTTTCTGGGTGACATTCTTGAGAAAGTAGTTGCCAAACAAGTGTGCGATCACTTCCACCATAATGAACTTTTTGAAGAGTTTCAGTCTGGCTTTAGAGCTCATCATAGCACTGAAACAGCTCTGGTGAAAGTCACTAATGATATTCTCATGGCCTCTGATAATGGACTTGTATCTGTGCTCGTCCTGTTGGATCTCAGTAATGCATTTGATACAGTTGATCATAATATTCTTTTAGAAAGACTTGAATATTTTGTTGGAATTAAAGGAACAGCTCTAGACTGGTTTAAATCTTATCTATCTGATCTCATTTTGTTCACGTTAATGACAGATCTTCCTCATGCTCAAAGGTTACCTGTGGAGTACCACAGGGATCAGTGCTAGGACCAATTCTCTTTACTTTATACATGCTCCCAATTGGTAGAATTATTAGACAGCATGGGATTGATTTCCACTGTTATGCTGATGATACCCAGCTATATCTGTCTATAATCCAGATGAAGCTAACCCATTACATAGATTACAGGCATGTCTGAAGACATAAAAACCTGGATGACTCTTAACTTTCTGCTTCTGAATGCAGACAAAACAGAAGTTATAGTCTTTGGACCAGAGTCTCTGAAAAAGAAGCTGATTAGTCAGTCACTTCATCTGGATGGGATTAAACTGATTTCAGATAATAAAGTAAAAAATCTTGGTGTTATTTTTGATCAGGACCTGTCATTTAAATCCCAGATCAAAGAGGTTTCTAGAATTTCCTTCTTTCATCTGAGGAATATTGCAAAAATGAGCAATCTCCTGTCCAGGGGTGATGCTGAGAAACTAGTCCGTGCATTTGTTACTTCAAGGCTGGACTATTGTAATTCTTTACTATCAGGAAGTCCACAAACTGTAGTTAAAAGCCTTCAGCTGATCCAAAATGCTGCAGCCAGAGTTCTGATGAAAATGAAAAAGAGAGATCATATCTCTCCTATCCTGGCTTCTCTTCATTGGCTTCCTGTTAAATCCAGAATAGAATTTAAAATCTTCCTTCTCACATATAAAGCCTTAAATGGCCAAGCTCCATCTGATATCAGAGATCTGATTGTTCCTTATGTTCCTCACAGACATTTCGCTCTCAATCTGCACCAGGAATTTCAGGATGATGGATGTATGAAGGATCATCTGTAGGTACTGGTAGTAAAGGGAAACCAGTCGTGTGCTCTTACTGCCACCTGCTGGACTGAAGATACAGAGCAGTCTCTCTCAGGATGTGCCGTAGCTTTTAGAGAAACAGGAACAGCAGGTTGATAAATTTCACAGGAATTCTCTACTCGGCTTAAACACATCCTGAAGGGGCGACTGAGCCTCCAGTGGGTTAATCGCTCCCTCTCTGCAGGCTTCCAGATTGAGAGGTTTAGACCATAGTCATAATATAAGAGTAGTCCCTGAATTGACTGTCCCGGCGCAGGAAAACGGGCGCCATCTTGGGGAGGTCGACCTGCTACTCCAACCAGCTGGTTTGACCTGCATGTCTGTCAAGTTTTAGATATTAAAAAAATATCTACAACTTTAAATGAGTGGCTGCTTTGCAACATTCATCCTGTCAGAATAATCTATCTTAACCCCACTGATAATATTTAAATAAAATGAACCATTTGTTTATTTTCATTAAAAAATAAAACCGTAAAAAATGGTTCAATATTCAGCGAGTTAAAGTTGATTAAACACTTTACACTGAGTGGAGCTGTTGACCGCCCCAAGATGGCGCCAAAAATCACGTCAGCGCCCATAGCAGAAAGCTGTGGATGCGGATGTCTGTTGTTTAAAGAAAACGTGTTCATGGTGTGGTTGGAGGTTCTCCATCCTGACCCTAATGCCCTTCTGCAAATATCCGGAAATCTAAATGAAAAGGGTTAATGTGGATTTAATGGCTGCTGTGGCTGATGAGTGGCAGCAGGTGGCGCTGCGCTCTAGAATAACCCTTCAGTCAACAGGAGAAGAAGAACCCCTCTGTCACACAGAAGGAGAAGAAGTGGCCTCCACCGGGTGTTGGTGTTTGTGGACCTGCTGAGGAGAAGATGGGCTTTCTAAAGGAATTCTGACCGAGGTTCTGCTGGTTCCCATGGGTCCACTGGATCCCTCCGAACCGAACCGGTCCGCAGCAGCTATGCTGAGCTAACCGGCTAGTTAGCTGCTCAGGTTGGTGCTTCCGCATTTAAAGGCTTTAAAGTCATAGAAATAAGAAGCAAAGCGGAGATGAAGGAGTTTAATTCATAGAGAAATGTCCCACTCATAATTCGGCTCTGAAATAATCCGCCTCTGCTCATTATTCCCACTGAAATTAACTAATTTTAATCCCTGGATGGTGGCTCCATTTTAGGCTCTGTGTTGTTTCTCTCATAGGAAACTGGAGTTAAACCGTTTTTAGGAGTCTGTAATCCGGATTAACTCGAATGTAAACAGGCCCAACAATAAAGCATCAAACCGGACTGACTGCTTTATCGGTTTAATCCTGTTCATTCCTTCAGTAGAAGCAGCCGGAGTAAAATCAGGCTTTCTGTCTATGGAGTTCTGCTTGGTTCTAACTAAGCTGCTTCTGCAGGATGGCTGTTCCCTTCAGGATCCCCAAGAAGAAACAGGTTGAGGGCTTTGGCTCCGCCCACCATCAGCTGTCACCTCTGGCCCGTCTCCATGGCTCCCAGGTCACTGCGGTAAGACCGATCAGTTTAAGGTGGTATGGCTGAGTAAATAGTTTAATGTTGATTTAAGGTGGTATAGCCTCACCGGCAGAGCAGCGCTTAGCAGCATCGCTTCACTGGTTGCACACGTTCCCAGTCATTCCCAGACATTCCCAGTCGTTCAGTGACGTTCCCAGACATTCCCAGTCGTTCAGTGACGTTCCCAGTCATTCCCAGACATTCCCAGAGATGGATGCAGCTTCTCTTCCATGGCGTTCCTTTCTGGGTTCTCTGCAGACCCAGTGGGAGCAGCCTTAAGGTGGTATTAATGGCTGATTCTGCTGTGTTCTGGTCCAAACAGGGTTTTGGGAGTCCACCCCGAAGAGGCGGAGCTGACAGGATGCATGCTGGGAAAGCAGCGGGTTCCTCGCCAGCTGGATGGAGGTTGGCTGAGGCTCCCCCTTCAGGTCCAGCTTGTTACTGCGTCTGATGTGAAGCTCGCACTGTGACGGTTTCTTCTTCTTCTTGTTGCTCAGAGCGCCATCCAGGCAGCCGTTCAGGAACTACGTCCAAACGCTGCAGGGACTCAACAGCCCCAACCGAGGTGGAGCTTCATCAGCCAATCACGTGTCAGCAGAAGGCAGGAGCAGCCAATGGCAGCAGCGACAGCTAGGAGAGGGCTCCTCTAACGGGTGAGGAGATAAGAGCTTATCGTGGCCGAGCAGAAGCTGCTGCTGGAGCTGCTGGTTGATGTTTTCTCTGATGGAAGCTAACGCTCCGTCAGCAGCTCCCATCTTTCCCAGGTTTCCCAGCTTTCCCTGAAGAAGGCATCTCTGGATTTAAGGTCCATCCGTTCAGATAAAAAGTGAGTCTAATGTGGAGACGTCTGTGGAACAGGAACAACAGAAACAAGGAGGAGAAGCTAATGATGCTAAAGGCTAATGGATGGACTACTATTGATCAGAGGTTCTAAAGCAGGAGGATAATCGGATCAGAACCAGGGATCAGGACTAAGGAGTAATGATGAAAATTATCCATGTTGGCAGCCGCTCCCTGATTGGTTGAGCCTGGTCGCCGTCCGGGTCACGGAGCGGCCCTCACTGCCGGGGATCCACAGCTCCACCCTGAGCGGTTTCCATAGCAACCCTACTTAGCTGCACCGCCTCTTCAAACGATCTGGGCCCGATGGCCGATCCTGGTTCTGTCGATTCGCTGTTGATTCCCTGTTTGTCCTGCAGGTGGCGCCCTAGCAGAGCGTCTGACCGCCTGCTGCGGCCGGAGGACGTCTCAGAGCTTGATCCCCCACCACAGAAGAAGAGGTCTGCCTGTTCTGGTGAGGCCCGGTTCCAGCCGTCCATAAGGGATTGGGTCGGCTCTGCTGACGTGAGGTTCTGGTTCACGCAGGTCGGTCCTGGTCCAATAACTCCATCAGCGTGGAGTCAGAGGACGGCCTGGCAGAGCTGAGAGCAGAGGAGCATGCTGGGAGCTGGAGTCCTGAGAGGAGGGAGGACGCTGCCCCCATCAGCAAGGTAGGAGAACTGCAGCTGCTCAGCCTCCTGCTGACCCCGCGCCTCCTGCTGACCCCGCGCCTCCTGCTGACCCCGCGCCTCCTGCTGACACCGCTCCTCCTGCTGACCCCGCGCCTCCTGCTGACCCCGCGCCTCCTGCTGATCCAGCGCCTCCTGCTGACCCCCCTCCACTCTGTCTGTTCCAGAGCATCGGATCAGAACCGGAGGAGCAGCCTGCGTCTCCCTGCAGAACCAGCAGGCCTCCAGCTTCCTCCCCCACCATGAAGACGGCGGCGTCTCGCAGCAGGACACGGCGGGCGGAGCTGAGGGACGTGATGGAGACACAGAGGGACCGATGGAGACGGTTCCGGGAAACCAGAACCCGACCCGCTGGACCACGGCTGAGACTGAAGAGTCCCAGTCAGCCTCCCAGTGAACCCAGTGAGTCTTATCTGGACTTCTGGTTCTGTTGATGTTCTGATCTGAGGCCATCAGCCGCTCCTCTTTCTCCTCTCAGTCGTTCTGTCCAGTGAGGAGGAGCCGGACCTGGACCTGGACCAGAACCAGAACCAGTACCAGGGCGGCGGAGAAGAAGGACCAGAACCGTCCCAGAGCAGCAGAACCACAGACAGAGCGGGACGCCGTGGGAAGCAGGTCTGAGAACACAGACCGTCTGAGCCGGACCCGCTCTCAGAAGCTGGCCCGGTTCTGCAGCTGCTGACCCGCATGTGTTCCTCTCCTCCAGGCTCCGCCCTCCTTCCTGCAGCTGGACTTCAGCCGGCTCCACTTCGGCCTGATGGAGGCCGGCGCCGGTGGCTCCATGACGGTCCGTTTGTGGCTCCTGTCCTAGGTTCTGGAGTTCTGACCCAAAGTTCTGACCCAGAATGTCTCTGTCTCTGCAGATCACAGAGAACGGCATCCTGCTCCCGCTGACAGGTACCACCCGCCTCCCGGCCCTCTAACCCCGCTCTTAGCCCCGCCCTAACGCCAGCCTGTGTCTCCAGGGTCGGAGGTTGCCCAGGTAACGGTGGTGGCGTCCCAGCTGCGGGGCTACGGGCTGTGGGATGGGGGCGTGGCCAGTGGAGGCCCCTCCCCCTCGCTGCTCTTCCTCTGGGTGTCGGAGGCTCAGGCCAACCTGCTGCTCCGGGAGCTGGCGCCCCTCCAGGCATCCGGTGCCGACGGTGAGAGCTCAGGATGGGCCGGGTCGGTTCTGGTTCTGGTCCGACGCGCCGCCTGCTTTCATGGCTCTGACCTGTTCTGTCCCCGCAGCTCCGTCCTGCTCCTTCCTCCTGCTGGTTCTGAAGGAGCGGCTTCAGGACCTGCAGGCCGCCCTACTGGCCTCCATCTTGGACCTGGACCAGTACCAGCAGAACCGCTGCACCCCCTGCCCCATCCCGCGGGCCCAGGGCCTGCTGATGATCCGCCGCTGTCCTCCTCCTCTGGACCGGCGCCTCCTGCTGCTGCTGGGGTGCCCCGCTGTAAGGTTTCCATGGAAACGCTTTAGGGTGGACCCAGGTTCTGGAACAGGTCCGAAGGTTCTGCTGCTAAAACACTGTGGAACCAGAACCAAGCAGGCGGGTTCTGGACCGTCCAGAACCGTCAAGAAAAAGGTTCTGTTTTCAGTCGGGTTTGCCGGATTTCGGTTCTGCTGTTTAAATCATAATTAGTCGACTGATCAGTTAAGGTTTTTGTCTCCATGGTGGCAGACAAGGCGCTAGCTCTGCTAGCATGAGCGGTTAGCTTCCCTGGAGCTACTGAAGCTTCGTGTTGACAGAACTTCCTACTCAACGGTTCTGGTCAGATCCGTTGATGGAACTCTGCTACTCAATGGTTCTGGTCAGATCCGTTGATGGAACTCTGCTACTCAATGGTTCTGGTCAGATCCGTTGATTGAACCCTCCTACTCAACTGTTCTGGTCAGATCCGTTGATGGAACCTTCCTACTCAACGGTTCTGGTCAGATCAGTTGATGGAACCCTCCTACTCCATGGTTCTGGTCAGATCTGTTGATGGAACTCTGCTACTCAATGGTTCGTGTCAGATCCGTTGATGGAACTCTGCTACTCAATGGTTCTGGTCCGATCCGTTGATGGAACTCTGCTACTCAATGGTTCTGGTCAGATCTGTTGATGGAACCCTCCTACTCCATGGTTCTGGTCAGATCTGTTGATGGAACTCTGCTACTCAATGGTTCGTGTCAGATCCGTTGATGGAACTCTGCTACTCAATGGTTCTGGTCAGATCCGTTGATGGAACCCTCCTACTCAACGGTTCTGGTCAGATCCGTTGATGGAACTCTACTACTCAATGGTTCTGGTCAGATCCGTTGATGGAACCCTCCTACTCAAAGGTTCTGGTCAGATCCGTTGATGGAACCCTCCTACTCGAAGGTTCTGGTCAGATCCGTTGATGGAACCCTCCTACTCGAAGGTTCTGGTCAGATCCGTTGATGGAACTCTCCTACTCAACGGTTCTGGTCAAATCTGTTGATGGAACTCTCCTACTCAACGGTTCTGGTCAGATCCGTTGATGGAACTCTGCTACTCAATGGTTCTGGTCAGATCAGTTGATGGAACCCTCCTACTCAATGGTTCTGGTCCGATCCGTTGACGGAACTCTGCTACTCAATGGTTCTGGTCAGATCCGTTGATGGAACCCCCCTACTCAAAGGTTCTGGTCAGATCCGTTGATGGAACCCTCCTACTCAAAGGTTCTGGTCAGATCCGTTGATGGAACCCTCCTACTCAACGGTTCTGGTCAAATCTGTTGATGGAACTCTCCTACTCAACGGTTCTGGTCAGAACCTGGCAGAGCAGAAACATGGTTCTGATTCTGATCTGGTTCCGGTCGGGTTGGGCCGGTTCTGGTTCTTGTCCAGTTGGGCTGTATCTGGTTCTGGTTCTGGTCCGGTTTTTATTTTTAGCAAAGCTGTTGATCATTGAGGGAAATCTTGGATGATTCAGCTGCTGGAGGTTCTGCTCACCTCCTGGTTCTGGTTCTGACCCGGTTCTGTTTGCCGACAGGCGTCCGGTCAGTCAGGCGGTACCAGGACTTCGGCTGGTCTGCAGCTGCTGCCCAGCAGGTAAGTCCAGTTGGATGAGCCGGTTCTGGTTCTGTTCCAGTGGGTCCGTTAACCCTGGGCCGTGTGTGCAGGCTGATCCAGTACCCCGTGGTTCCAGGTAAAGGTCGGATCTCTGTGACCCAGGAGGACCTGGCCTGTCTGGAGCCCGGAGAATTCCTGAACGATGTCATCATCGACTTCTACCTGCGGTACTGCGCCGCCTGTCCCTCTGAGCGCCTGCAGTTCCCTCCCTGACCAGCAGGTGTCTCCTGTCTCTGTAGGTATCTGGTCCTGGAGGGCGTCAGCGGTACGGTGGCCCAGAGGACCCACGTCTTCAGCAGCTTCTTCTACAAACAGCTGAGCAGGCGGCGGGCGGCCGGAGAGAGCGATGCGCCGTCTGTCGTGTAAGAGCCGCCGTCACCGCCTCTGATCAAGTGATGATGTCACTCTGATGTCACTATTCTGCTTTGCAGCGACCGTCACGCCAGACATCAGAGAGTGAAGACATGGACGCGTCACGTGGACATTTTCACCAAAGACTTCCTGTATGTGCCTGTCAATCAAGAGTGAGTTTCTCTTCTGGTTCTGGTAGGCGGGTCCAACCCGCTGTTCTGGTTCTGGTTCTGGTAGGCGGGCCCGACCTGCTCTTCTGGTTCTCTGCTCTCCGTTTGGATCCAGAGGTTCTAAGAACAGAACCGGTTCACTTAAACCTGGTGATGCATTCAACGGCCCCTTTAGGGGTGGGAAATTAGACTGTCTATTGTTCCATGAACACATCCATTTAAATGGAAGAAATTCACCTGAACTTACATTAAAATATCAGATGATACCTGATACCTGAGCTCCAACGGAGCTGCTCCGAGTCCAGCAGATTGGCTCCGAGTCCAGCAGATTGGCTCCGAGTCCAGCAGATTGGCTCCGAGTCCAACATTTTCCAATTTAAAATCTAAACCAGTGAACCTGAAGTACATTGAACACAGGAAGAAGGAAAACCATGGAAACCATAATCAATTAGAAGATGACATCACAGTTAAATGATTTTATGTTTATTTTAAGATTTTGGAATGAGGTGAAATGGTTTAGATTGATTGGAATCCATCCATCCATCACCTCCGCCTTAACGTGTCGGAGGGGTTTCACCTCCGCCTTAACGTGTCGGAGGGATGTTACCTCCGCCTTAACGTGTCGGAGGGATGTCACCTCCGCCTTAACGTGTTCGAGGGGTTTCACCTCCGCCTTAACGTGTCGGAGGGATGTCACCTCCGCCTTAACGTGTTTGAGGGGTTTCACCTCCGCCTTAACGTGTCGGAGGGGTGTCACCTCCGCCTTAACGTGTTCGAGGGGTTTCACCTCCGCCTTAACGTGTCGGAGGGATGTCACCTCCGCCTTAACGTGTTCGAGGGGTTTCACCTCCGCCTTAACGTGTTCGAGGGGTTTCACCTCTGCCTTAACGTGTCGGAGGGGTGTCACCTCCGCCTTAACGTGTCGGAGGGGTTTCACCTCCGCCTTAACGTGTCGGAGGGGTGTCACCTCCGCCTTAACGTGTCGGAGGGGTTTCACCTCCGCCTTAACGTGTCGGAGGGATGTCACCTCCGCCTTAACGTGTTCGAGGGGTTTCATCTCCGCCTTAACGTGTCGGAGGGGTGTCACTTCCGCCTTAACGTGTCGGAGGGGTGTCACCTCCGCCTTAACGTGTCGGAGGGGTGTCACCTGGCGAATGAGACCTGGAACAGGTTCCTGTTTCTGTGTTTCCTCAGAGCTCACTGGTTCCTGGTGGTGGTCTGCTTCCCCGGCCTGGAGGACGTTCGGATGGAGGAGTTCTCAGGTGAGCAGCTGACCCAGTTTTCCTCAGCTGACCCAGACAGCTGTGGAGCAGAACATCATGTCCGTGTTACTGTTGATTAAGGCGTCACTTGTTCCAGACTGAACCCTCGCTCATTATTTGTTTCTGCTGATTGTCTATAAAACGGACCTGCTGGGCCCGTTTAAACAAGCCTGCTCCTCTAATGGACCCAGATGGTTCTGTTCACCAAAACACATGTTTCATGTTGCTGCAGGTGGAGCAGAGAGAGCTGCAGGAAACGCAGACCTGAGGAGCCAGAGACCGCCGGTAAACATGTCTGCTTCTAGCCAGTCAGGCGTGTGGAGCAGCAACAGCATGTAGCGTGTTCTGAGGCGTGTAGCCGTATGTCCCTCTAACATGTAGCTTGTTCTGAGGCTTGTAGCTGTATGTCCCTCTAACATGTAGCGTGTTCTGAGGCGTGTAGCCGTAGGTCCTTCTAACATGTAGCGTGTTCTGAGGCGTGTAGCCGTAGGTCCCTCTAACATGTAGCGTGTTCTGAGGCGTGTAGCCGTAGGTCCCTCTAACATGTAGCGTGTTCTGAGGCGTATAGCCATAGGTCCCTCTAACATGTAGCGTGTTCTGAGGCTTGTAGCTGTATGTCCCTCTAACATGTAGCGTGTTCTGAGGCGTGTAGCCGTAGGTCCCTCTAACATGTAGCGTGTTCTGAGGCGTGTAGCCGTATGTCCCTCTAACATGTAGCTTGTTCTGAGGCTTGTAGCTGTATGTCCCTCTAACATGTAGCGTGTTCTGAGGCGTGTAGCCGTAGGTCCCTCTAACATGTAGCGTGTTCTGAGGCTTGTAGCCGTATGTCCCTCTAACATGTAGCGTGTTCTGAGGCGTGTAGCCGTATGTCCCTCTAACATGTAGCGTGTTCTGAGGCGTGTAGCCGTATGTCCCTCTAACATGTAGCTTGTTCTGAGGCTTGTAGCTGTATGTCCCTCTAACATGTAGCGTGTTCTGAGGCGTGTAGCCGTATGTCCCTCTAACATGTAGCGTGTTCTGAGGCGTGTAGCCATAGGTCCCTCTAACATGTAGCGTGTTCTGAGGCGTGTAGCCATAGGTCCCTCTAACATGTAGCGTGTTCTGAGGCGTGTAGCCATAGGTCCCTCTAACATGTAGCGTGTTCTGAGGCGTGTAGCCGTATGTCCCTCTAACATGTAGCTTGTTCTGAGGCTTGTAGCTGTATGTCCCTCTAACATGTAGCGTGTTCTGAGGCTTGTAGCTGTATGTCCCTCTAACATGTAGCGTGTTCTGAGGCGTGTAGCCGTATGTCCCTCTAACATGTAGCTTGTTCTGAGGCTTGTAGCTGTATGTCCCTCTAACATGTAGCTTGTTCTGAGGCTTGTAGCTGTATGTCCCTCTAACATGTAGCGTGTTCTGAGGTTTGTAGCTGTATGTCCCTCTAACATGTAGCGTGTTCTGAGGCGTGTAGCCGTAGGTCCCTCTAACATGTAGCGTGTTCTGAGGCTTGTAGCTGTATGTCCCTCTAACATGTAGCGTGTTCTAAGGCGTGTAGCCATAGGTCCCTCTAACATGTAGCGTGTTCTGAGGCGTGTAGCCATAGGTC
This sequence comes from Cyprinodon diabolis, assembly GCA_030533445.1. Lineage (NCBI taxonomy): Eukaryota > Metazoa > Chordata > Actinopteri > Cyprinodontiformes > Cyprinodontidae > Cyprinodon > Cyprinodon diabolis. Next base: position 23,296,228 of record CM060085.1, read on the forward strand.
CCTCTAACATGTAGCTTGTTCTGAGGCGTGTAGCCGTAGGTCCCTCTAACATGTAGCGTGTTCTGAGGCTTGTAGCTGTATGTCCCTCTAACATGTAGCGTGTTCTGAGGCGTGTAGCCATAGGTCCCTCTAACATGTAGCGTGTTCTGAGGCGTGTAGCCATAGGTCCCTCTAACATGTAGCGTGTTCTGAGGCGTGTAGCCATAGGTCCCTCTAACATGTAGCTTGTTCTGAGGCGTGTAGGCGTAGGTCCCTCTAACATGTAGCGTGTTCTGAGGCTTGTAGCTGTATGTCCCTCTAACATGTAGCGTGTTCTGAGGCGTGTAGCCATAGGTCCCTCTAACATGTAGCGTGTTCTGAGGCGTGTAGCCATAGGTCCCTCTAACATGTAGCCTGTTCTGAGGCGTGTAGCCATAGGTCCCTCTAACATGTAGCGTGTTCTGAGGCTTGTAGCTGTATGTCCCTCTAACATGTAGCGTGTTCTGAGGCGTGTAGCCATAGGTCCCTCTAACATGTAGCGTGTTCTGAGGCTTGTAGCCGTATGTCCCTCTAACATGTGGCGTGTTCTGAGGCGTGTAGCCATAGGTCCCTCTAACATGTAGCGTGTTCTGAGGCGTGTAGCCATAGGTCCCTCTAACATGTAGCGTGTTCTGAGGCATGTAGCCATAGGTCCCTCTAACATGTAGCTTGTTCTGAGGCGTGTAGCCGTAGGTCCCTCTAACATGTAGCGTGTTCTGAGGCTTGTAGCTGTATGTCCCTCTAACATGTAGCGTGTTCTGAGGCGTGTAGCCATAGGTCCCTCTAACATGTAGCGTGTTCTGAGGCTTGTAGCCGTATGTCCCTCTAACATGTAGCGTGTTCTGAGGCGTGTAGCCATAGGTCCCTCTAACATGTAGCGTGTTCTGAGGCGTGTAGCCATAGGTCCCTCTAACATGTAGTGTGTTCTGAGGCTTGTAGCTGTATGTCCCTCTAACATGTAGCGTGTTCTGAGGCGTGTAGCCATAGGTCCCTCTAACATGTAGCGTGTTCTGAGGCGTGTAGCCATAGGTCCCTCTAACATGTAGCGTGTTCTGAGGCGTGTAGCCGTATGTCCCTCTAACATGTAGCGTGTTCTGAGGCGTGTAGCCGTATGTCCCTCTAACATGTAGCGTGTTCTGAGGCGTGTAGCCGTATGTCCCTCTAACATGTAGCGTGTTCTGAGGCGCGTAGCCGTATGTCCCTCTAACATGTAGCGTGTTCTGAGGCGCGTAGCCGTATGTCACTCTAACATGTAGCGTGTTCTGAGGCTTGTAGCCGTATGTCCCTCTAACATGTAGCGTGTTCTGAGGCGTGTAGCCATAGGTCCCTCTAACATGTAGCGTGTTCTGAGGCGTGTAGCCATAGGTCCCTCTAACATGTAGCGTGTTCTGAGGCATGTAGCCATAGGTCCCTCTAACATGTAGCTTGTTCTGAGGCGTGTAGCCGTAGGTCCCTCTAACATGTAGCGTGTTCTGAGGCTTGTAGCTGTATGTCCCTCTAACATGTAGCGTGTTCTGAGGCGTGTAGCCATAGGTCCCTCTAACATGTAGCGTGTTCTGAGGCTTGTAGCCGTATGTCCCTCTAACATGTAGCGTGTTCTGAGGCGTGTAGCCATAGGTCCCTCTAACATGTAGCGTGTTCTGAGGCGTGTAGCCATAGGTCCCTCTAACATGTAGTGTGTTCTGAGGCTTGTAGCTGTATGTCCCTCTAACATGTAGCGTGTTCTGAGGCGTGCAGCTGTATGTCCCTCTAACATGTAGCGTGTTCTGAGGCGTGTAGCCGTATGTCCCTCTAACATGTAGCGTGTTCTGAGGCGTGTAGCCGTATGTCCCTCTAACATGTAGCTTGTTCTGAGGCTTGTAGCTGTATGTCCCTCTAACATGTAGCGTGTTCTGAGGCGTGTAGCCGTATGTCCCTCTAACATGTAGCGTGTTCTGAGGCGTGTAGCCGTATGTCCCTCTAACATGTAGCGTGTTCTGAGGCGCGTAGCCGTATGTCCCTCTAACATGTAGCGTGTTCTGAGGCGCGTAGCCGTATGTCACTCTAACATGTAGCGTGTTCTGAGGCGCGTAGCCGTATGTCACTCTAACATGTAGCGTGTTCTGAGGCGTGTAGCCGTATGTCCCTCTAACATGTAGCGTGTTCTGAGGCGTGTAGCCGTATGTCCCTCTAACATGTAGCGTGTTCTGAGGCGTGTAGCCGTATGTCCCTCTAACATGTAGCGTGTTCTGAGGCGCGTAGCCGTATGTCACTCTAACATGTAGCGTGTTCTGAGGCTTGTAGCCGTATGTCCCTCTAACATGTAGCGTGTTCTGAGGCGTGTAGCCATAGGTCCCTCTAACATGTAGCGTGTTCTGAGGCGTGTAGCCATAGGTCCCTCTAACATGTAGCGTGTTCTGAGGCATGTAGCCATAGGTCCCTCTAACATGTAGCTTGTTCTGAGGCGTGTAGCCGTAGGTCCCTCTAACATGTAGCGTGTTCTGAGGCTTGTAGCTGTATGTCCCTCTAACATGTAGCGTGTTCTGAGGCGTGTAGCCATAGGTCCCTCTAACATGTAGCGTGTTCTGAGGCTTGTAGCCGTATGTCCCTCTAACATGTAGCGTGTTCTGAGGTTTGTAGCTGTATGTCCCTCTAACATGTAGCGTGTTCTGAGGCGTGTAGCCGTAGGTCCCTCTAACATGTAGCGTGTTCTGAGGCTTGTAGCTGTATGTCCCTCTAACATGTAGCGTGTTCTAAGGCGTGTAGCCATAGGTCCCTCTAACATGTAGCGTGTTCTGAGGCGTGTAGCCATAGGTCCCTCTAACATGTAGCTTGTTCTGAGGCGTGTAGCCGTAGGTCCCTCTAACATGTAGCGTGTTCTGAGGCTTGTAGCTGTATGTCCCTCTAACATGTAGCGTGTTCTGAGGCGTGTAGCCATAGGTCCCTCTAACATGTAGCGTGTTCTGAGGCGTGTAGCCATAGGTCCCTCTAACATGTAGCGTGTTCTGAGGCGTGTAGCCATAGGTCCCTCTAACATGTAGCTTGTTCTGAGGCGTGTAGGCGTAGGTCCCTCTAACATGTAGCGTGTTCTGAGGCTTGTAGCTGTATGTCCCTCTAACATGTAGCGTGTTCTGAGGCGTGTAGCCATAGGTCCCTCTAACATGTAGCGTGTTCTGAGGCGTGTAGCCATAGGTCCCTCTAACATGTAGCCTGTTCTGAGGCGTGTAGCCATAGGTCCCTCTAACATGTAGCGTGTTCTGAGGCTTGTAGCTGTATGTCCCTCTAACATGTAGCGTGTTCTGAGGCGTGTAGCCATAGGTCCCTCTAACATGTAGCGTGTTCTGAGGCTTGTAGCCGTATGTCCCTCTAACATGTGGCGTGTTCTGAGGCGTGTAGCCATAGGTCCCTCTAACATGTAGCGTGTTCTGAGGCGTGTAGCCATAGGTCCCTCTAACATGTAGCGTGTTCTGAGGCATGTAGCCATAGGTCCCTCTAACATGTAGCTTGTTCTGAGGCGTGTAGCCGTAGGTCCCTCTAACATGTAGCGTGTTCTGAGGCTTGTAGCTGTATGTCCCTCTAACATGTAGCGTGTTCTGAGGCGTGTAGCCATAGGTCCCTCTAACATGTAGCGTGTTCTGAGGCTTGTAGCCGTATGTCCCTCTAACATGTAGCGTGTTCTGAGGCGTGTAGCCATAGGTCCCTCTAACATGTAGCGTGTTCTGAGGCGTGTAGCCATAGGTCCCTCTAACATGTAGTGTGTTCTGAGGCTTGTAGCTGTATGTCCCTCTAACATGTAGCGTGTTCTGAGGCGTGTAGCCATAGGTCCCTCTAACATGTAGCGTGTTCTGAGGCGTGTAGCCATAGGTCCCTCTAACATGTAGCGTGTTCTGAGGCGTGTAGCCGTATGTCCCTCTAACATGTAGCGTGTTCTGAGGCGTGTAGCCGTATGTCCCTCTAACATGTAGCGTGTTCTGAGGCGTGTAGCCGTATGTCCCTCTAACATGTAGCGTGTTCTGAGGCGCGTAGCCGTATGTCCCTCTAACATGTAGCGTGTTCTGAGGCGCGTAGCCGTATGTCACTCTAACATGTAGCGTGTTCTGAGGCTTGTAGCCGTATGTCCCTCTAACATGTAGCGTGTTCTGAGGCGTGTAGCCATAGGTCCCTCTAACATGTAGCGTGTTCTGAGGCGTGTAGCCATAGGTCCCTCTAACATGTAGCGTGTTCTGAGGCATGTAGCCATAGGTCCCTCTAACATGTAGCTTGTTCTGAGGCGTGTAGCCGTAGGTCCCTCTAACATGTAGCGTGTTCTGAGGCTTGTAGCTGTATGTCCCTCTAACATGTAGCGTGTTCTGAGGCGTGTAGCCATAGGTCCCTCTAACATGTAGCGTGTTCTGAGGCTTGTAGCCGTATGTCCCTCTAACATGTAGCGTGTTCTGAGGCGTGTAGCCATAGGTCCCTCTAACATGTAGCGTGTTCTGAGGCGTGTAGCCATAGGTCCCTCTAACATGTAGTGTGTTCTGAGGCTTGTAGCTGTATGTCCCTCTAACATGTAGCGTGTTCTGAGGCGTGCAGCTGTATGTCCCTCTAACATGTAGCGTGTTCTGAGGCGTGTAGCCGTATGTCCCTCTAACATGTAGCGTGTTCTGAGGCGTGTAGCCGTATGTCCCTCTAACATGTAGCTTGTTCTGAGGCTTGTAGCTGTATGTCCCTCTAACATGTAGCGTGTTCTGAGGCGTGTAGCCGTATGTCCCTCTAACATGTAGCGTGTTCTGAGGCGTGTAGCCGTATGTCCCTCTAACATGTAGCGTGTTCTGAGGCGCGTAGCCGTATGTCCCTCTAACATGTAGCGTGTTCTGAGGCGCGTAGCCGTATGTCACTCTAACATGTAGCGTGTTCTGAGGCGCGTAGCCGTATGTCACTCTAACATGTAGCGTGTTCTGAGGCGTGTAGCCGTATGTCCCTCTAACATGTAGCGTGTTCTGAGGCGTGTAGCCGTATGTCCCTCTAACATGTAGCGTGTTCTGAGGCGTGTAGCCGTATGTCCCTCTAACATGTAGCGTGTTCTGAGGCGCGTAGCCGTATGTCACTCTAACATGTAGCGTGTTCTGAGGCTTGTAGCCGTATGTCCCTCTAACATGTAGCGTGTTCTGAGGCGTGTAGCCATAGGTCCCTCTAACATGTAGCGTGTTCTGAGGCGTGTAGCCATAGGTCCCTCTAACATGTAGCGTGTTCTGAGGCATGTAGCCATAGGTCCCTCTAACATGTAGCTTGTTCTGAGGCGTGTAGCCGTAGGTCCCTCTAACATGTAGCGTGTTCTGAGGCTTGTAGCTGTATGTCCCTCTAACATGTAGCGTGTTCTGAGGCGTGTAGCCATAGGTCCCTCTAACATGTAGCGTGTTCTGAGGCTTGTAGCCGTATGTCCCTCTAACATGTAGCGTGTTCTGAGGCGTGTAGCCATAGGTCCCTCTAACATGTAGCGTGTTCTGAGGCGTGTAGCCATAGGTCCCTCTAACATGTAGTGTGTTCTGAGGCTTGTAGCTGTATGTCCCTCTAACATGTAGCGTGTTCTGAGGCGTGCAGCTGTATGTCCCTCTAACATGTAGCGTGTTCTGAGGCGTGTAGCCGTATGTCCCTCTAACATGTAGCGTGTTCTGAGGCGTGTAGCCGTATGTCCCTCTAACATGTAGCGTGTTCTGAGGCGTGTAGCCGTATGTCCCTCTAACATGTAGCGTGTTCTGAGGCGTGTAGCCGTATGTCCCTCTAACATGTAGCGTGTTCTGAGGCGCGTAGCCGTATGTCCCTCTAACATGTAGCGTGTTCTGAGGCGCGTAGCCGTATGTCCCTCTAACATGTAGCGTGTTCTGAGGCGCGTAGCCGTATGTCACTCTAACATGTAGCGTGTTCTGAGGCGCGTAGCCGTATGTCACTCTAACATGTAGCGTGTTCTGAGGCGCGTAGCCGTATGTCCCTCTAACATGTAGCGTGTTCTGAGGCGTGTAGCCGTATGTCCCTCTAACATGTAGCGTGTTCTGAGGCGTGTAGCCGTATGTCCCTCTAACATGTAGCGTGTTCTGAGGCGTGTAGCCGTATGTCCCTATAACATGTAGCGCGTTCTGAGGCGCGTAGCTGTATGTCACTCTAACATGTAGCGTGTTCTGAGGCGTGTAGCCGTATGTCCCTCTAACATGTAGCGTGTTCTGAGGCGTGTAGCCGTATGTCCCTCTAACATGTAGCGTGTTCTGAGGCGTGTAGCCGTATGTCCCTCTAACATGTAGCGTGTTCTGAGGCGTGTAGCCGTATGTCCCTCTAAAATGTAGCGTGTTCTGAGGCGCGTAGCCGTATGTCCCTCTAACATGTAGCGTGTTCTGAGGCGCGTAGCCGTATGTCACTCTAACATGTAGCGTGTTCTGAGGCGCGTAGCCGTATGTCACTCTAACATGTAGCGTGTTCTGAGGCGCGTAGCCGTATGTCACTCTAACATGTAGCGTGTTCTGAGGCGCGTAGCCGTATGTCCCTCTAACATGTAGCGTGTTCTGAGGCGCGTAGCCGTATGTCCCTCTAACATGTAGCGTGTTCTGAGGCGTGTAGCCGTAGGTCCCTCTAACATGTAGCGTGTTCTGAGGCGCGTAGCCGTATGTCACTCTAACATGTAGCGTGTTCTGAGGCGTGTAGCCGTATGTCCCTCTAACATGTAGCGTGTTCTGAGGCGTGTAGCCGTATGTCCCTCTAACATGTAGCGTGTTCTGAGGCGTGTAGCCGTATGTCCCTCTTACATGTAGCGTGTTCTCTGCAGTGCTCCCTGCTGGGCTGTCAGAGGAGAACCGTGACCCAGAGGTGAGTTCCTTCCTGTTTTCTGACACTCGGCTGCTTTTATTGTTAGAATATAACTTTTTCTCTATATTGTATTTTTCAGTTTTCATGTTAGTGGATTTATTTTGATTATTTGGACATTTTTCATGTTGAAGTTGAATCTAACTAAACCAGTGGTATAGCGTATATTTCTCAGTTGGTGGGTTCTGCGTTGGATGGTTCCCTAAAGGGAACCGTTGGAACCTGATCAGGGTTTTATCTCCTGCCTGCAGGCCCTGCATCCTGGTCATGGACTCTCTGAAGCTCTCGTATCACGATGGCGTCTGCAGACTAATCAGAGAGTGAGTAGCTCCTCCTCCTCCTCCACCCTCAGCACCTCCTCTGTGTGGTCCTGTCTCATGCCTGCTATGCCCTGCAGCTACCTGCAGGTGGAGTGGGAGGCCCGGAGGAAGACTCCCCGACTCTTCAGCCCAGACAGCATGAAGAGCTGCAGCTGCAGGGTTCCTCAGCAGGACAACAGCAGCGACTGCGGCCTCTACCTGCTGCAGTACGCCGAGTGCTTCCTGCAGGTGGGCAACAGGAAGTGATGTCACTATGATGATTGTGGTCTGCGCAGCACCTGAAACACCAGAGTTCAGATCTGGTTCCTCCTTCGCTGACTGGGTTGGCGATAATCAACGGCGTCCCTCATGTTCCAGACCCTGAACCCAGCATGCTTCCGGTCCCTGAGACGGACCCTGAACCCAGCATGCTCCGGGTCCCTGAGACCGACCCTGAACCCAACATGCCGTTCGATGAGCCATTAGATGCCATGAAAGCCTGAACACACGATTAAGATCAGTTTAACAAGTTTAATTGATTAAGATCAAACAGTTTAACGAGTTGAATCTATAAAGATCAATCAGTTTAACTGGTTAAGGTGGAGCCATCAGCCTTGTTTAAATGGTCACTAATTGAACCTGTTCTTCTGATTGGCTCTTTCAGAACCCTGTGGTCCATTTTGACCTCCCGCCGCAATTGCAGAACTGGTTTCCACGGCAACAGGTGCGGCAGAAGCGCGAGGAGATCCGCAGCTTGATTATGAGGCTGCACCGGACCCAGCTGAGCGAGCAGAACCAGAACCAAAGTTCTAACGTGTGAATGTAAATCCATTTGCCCCCCCTTTTTTTTTTAAATAAAATAAAAGTATTTATTTAAGCTCGGGAGGCTGGGGCTCTTATTTTGAAGGACCAATTCTTTCTGTCCAAAGTTCTGACCCGGTTCCTGCAGTTCTCTTGCTGGAGTCTCTGGGTTCCGTGGTGATACGGTGCGGTTTGGTTGAGTAATCCCGGGTTTAGCACGGCGCCCCCTGCTGTGAACCAATCAGCTTACGGCTCATTAAGTGGATCAGTGATGGGGGGGGTTCTGCTGGCTGAACCGGGTTTCTGTAACAAAACAACCTCACTGCATGATCATCGGATCACAGAACCAGCAGGGGGCTGATAGACACACCAGAACGCCTGATGGACACACCAGAACCCCTGATAGACACACCAGAAAACACCAGAACCCCTGATAGACACACCAGAACCCCTGAAGACACACCAGAACGCCTGATGGACACACCAGAACGCCTGATGGACACACCAGAACCACTGATAGACACACCAGAACCACTGATAGACACACCAGAACCCCTGATAGACACACCAGAACCACTGATAGACACACCAGAACCCCTGATAGACACACCAGAACCCCTGATAGACACACCAGAAAACACCAGAACCCCTGATAGACACACCAGAACCCCTGATAGACACACCAGAACGCCTGATGGACACACCAGAACGCCTGATGGACACACCAGAACCACTGATAGACACACCAGAACCACTGATAGACACACCAGAACCACTGATAGACACACCAGAACACACCAGAACCACTGATAGACACACCAGAACCCCTGATAGACACACCAGAACCCCTGATAGACACACCAGAACCCCTGATAGACACACCAGAACACACCAGAACCACTGATAGACACACCAGAACCCCTGATGGACACACCAGAACACACCAGAACCACTGATAGACACACCAGAACCACTGATAGACACACCAGAACACACCAGAACCACTGATAGACACACCAGAACCCCTGATGGACACACCAGAACACACCAGAACCACTGATAGACACACCAGAACCCCTGATAAACACACCAGAACCACTGATAGACACACCAGAACCACTGATAAACACACCAGAACCCCTGATAGACACACCAGAACGCCTGATGGACACACCAGAACCACTGATAGACACACCAGAACCACTGATAGACACACCAGAACCACTGATAGACACACCAGAACCCCTGATAGACACACCAGAACCACTGATAGACACACCAGAACCCCTGATAGACACACCAGAACCACTGATAGACACACCAGAAAACACCAGAACCCCTGATAGACACACCAGAACCCCTGATAGACACACCAGAACGCCTGATGGACACACCAGAACGCCTGATGGACACACCAGAACCACTGATAGACACACCAGAACCACTGATAGACACACCAGAACCACTGATAGACACACCAGAACCCCTGATAGACACACCAGAACCACTGATAGACACACCAGAACCCCTGATAGACACACCAGAACCACTGATAGACACACCAGAAAACACCAGAACCCCTGATAGACACACCAGAACCCCTGATAGACACACCAGAACGCCTGATGGACACACCAGAACGCCTGATGGACACACCAGAACCACTGATAGACACACCAGAACCACTGATAGACACACCAGAACCACTGATAGACACACCAGAACCACTGATAGACACACCAGAACACACCAGAACCACTGATAGACACACCAGAACCCCTGATAGACACACCAGAACCCCTGATAGACACACCAGAACCCCTGATAGACACACCAGAACACACCAGAACCACTGATAGACACACCAGAACCCCTGATGGACACACCAGAACACACCAGAACCACTGATAGACACACCAGAACCACTGATAGACACACCAGAACACACCAGAACCACTGATAGACACACCAGAACCCCTGATGGACACACCAGAACACACCAGAACCACTGATAGACACACCAGAACCCCTGATAGACACACCAGAACACACCAGAACCACTGATAGACACACCAGAACCCCTGATAGACACACCAGAACACACCAGAACCACTGATAGACACACCAGAACCCCTGATGGACACACCAGAACACACCAGAACCACTGATAGACACACCAGAACCCCTGATAGACACACCAGAACACACCAGAACCACTGATAGACACACCAGAACCACTGATAAACACACCAGAACCCCTGATAGACACACCAGAACCACTGATGGACACACCAGAACCACTGATGGACACACCAGAACCACTGATAGATACACCAGAACCACTGATGGACACACCAGAACACACCAGAACCACTGATAGATACACCAGAACCACTGATGGACACACCAGAACCCCTGATAGACACACCAGAACCACTGATGGACACACCAGAACCACTGATGGACACACCAGAACCACTGATGGACACACCAGAACACACCAGAACCACTGATAGATACACCAGAACCACTGATAGACACACCAGAACACACCAGAACCACTGATAGATACACCAGAACCACTGATGGACACACCAGAACCACTGATAGACACACCAGAACACACCAGAACCACTGATAGACACACCAGAACACACCAGAACCACTGATAGACACACCAGAACCACTGATGGACACACCAGAACGCCTGATGGACACACCAGAACCACTTATAGACACACCAGAACCACTGATAGACACACCAGAACCCCTGATAGACACACCAGAACCACTGATAGACACACCAGAACACACCAGAACCACTGATAGACACACCAGAACCACTGATAGACACACCAGAACCACTGATAGACACACCAGAACGCCTGATGGACACACCAGAACCACTGATAGACACACCAGAACCTCTGATAGACACACCAGAACCCCTGATAGACACACCAGAACCCCTGATAGACACACCAGAACCACTGATAGACACACCAGAACACACCAGAACCACTGATAGACACACCAGAACCACTGACAGACACACCAGAACCACTGATAGACACACCAGAACACACCAGAACCACTGATAGACACACCAGAACACACCAGAACCCCTGATGGACACACCAGAACCCCTGATGGACACACCAGAACCACTGATGGACACACCAGAACCATTGATGGACACACCAGAACCACTGACAGACACACCAGAACCACTGATAGACACACCAGAACACACCAGAACCACTGATAGACACACCAGAACACAATAGAACCCCTGATGGACACACCAGAACCCCTGATGGACACACCTGAAATAGTCCAGTTCTAATCCAGCTCTCTTTAGCTCCTGGTTCTGGCCTGGTTTGGGTTCTGGAATCATTGGTTTCTCTTCAGGTCTGGAAAGCCCCTATAGTTATGGTCCCAGTTAACCGTTCTGGTGGACTTAGTTTGGAACTGTTCAAGAGGTGTGGTTCTGGACTGGTCCACCTAGAACCGATGGGTGTGTTTGACTTTATCTGATCTGTGGTTATCTATGGTTCCAGTATTCCTACTGGTTCTGTTTATCTTTGGCTCCAGTATTCCTACTGGTTCTGGTTATCTATGGCTGCAGTATTCCTACTGGTTCTGGTTATCTTTGGCTCCAGTATTCCTACTGGTTCTGGTTATCTATGGCTCCAATATTCCTACTGGTTCTGGTTATCTTTGGCTCCAGTATTCCCAATGGTTCTGGTTATCTTTGGCTCCAGTATTCCCAATGGTTCTGGTTATCTTTGGCTCCATTATTCCCAATGGTTCTGGTTATCTTTGGCTCCAGTATTCCCACTGGTTCTGGTTATCTTTGGCTCCAGTATTCCTACTGGTTCTGGTTATCTTTGGCTCCAGTATTCCTACTGGTTCTGTTTATCTTTGGCTCCAGTATTCCTACTGGTTCTGGTTATCTATGGCTCCAGTATTCCCACTGGTTCTGGTTATCTATGGCTCCAGTATTCCTACTTGTTCTGGTTATCTTTGACTCCAGTATTCCTACTGGTTCTGGTTATCTTTGGCTCCAGTATACCTACTGGTTCTGGTTATCTTTGGCTCCAGTATTCCCACTGGTTCTGGTTATCTTTGGCTCCAGTATTCCTACTGGTTCTGGTTATCTTTGGATCCAGTATTCCTACTGGTTCTGGTTATCTTTGGTCCGTTTCAGTTCCACTGGAATCCAGCAGTTCAGAGCCTCTTTGTTCAAAGTTTAATTCTGGTTCTTATCCGGTCAGAATCACTGACTGAACCGGTCCGGGACCTGTTGAGGCTCAGTAGTCGGTTCCTAACGGATCCGGGACCCGGCGAGGCTATCCGGTAACCCTTTAGGCTCACTGATCAGTGCCTCCAGTCGGAGCTCTGACACTCATCCACTCCAACAGCTTAGCAAATGGGATTAACCAATCTGCCATCTGCTCAGCTGAGAGGGAGACGCCGCCGCTTCTCCACCCAGCCCGGTTCTGTTAGTTCTGCCATGAGAGGCGGAGGAAGAACGAGTCGGTGGAGGTGAGGGAACCAGGGACCTGTTGGGAGAGAAAATGTTTGGGAGGAGCGTGGTTCTGTGGACGCTGTTGGCCGTGCTGCTGTCAGGGCTGCTGTGCGCGGAGACGGGTGAGTGGAGACGCCTTTATGGCTGTTACCGTGGTTTCTAGAGTCCTGGGCTTGTTTTCTTAGACTGAAGGCCAAAATAGTTCAGAGGAACCAGAACCCTGCAGAACTGAGCTCTGTCACTCAGTTAGACCCAAAGAGATCAGGCGGTTCTGACGACGTAGTAGAACCGTTCTATTAATGGACCCGAATGTTTCAGAACACCTTCCTGCTCCGTCTGGTTTTACCCTGTAAGACGGTTCTGTTTCCTCCAGATCCTGGTCAGGACCTGGCAGCAGGACCTGTGGATTCGGACCAGCTGTCCTTCAGGAAACACTCGGTTCTGATCCGCAGGAAGAGGAACGTTCTGTTTCCCAGCGGAGTGAAGCTCTGCTCCCAAGAGACGTTCAACCAGGCCCTCAGCAACCACCTGGACTTCTTCCACCTCAGAGGTAACGTCCGCTTCAGCAGGGGACTGCCAGGGTCAGAGGTCAGGTAACCCTGATAACCAGGGAGTCAGAGGTTAGGTAACCCTGGTAACCAGGGGGTCGGAGGTCGGGTAACCCTGGTAACCAGGGGGTCGGAGGTTAGGTAACCCTGGTAACCAGGGGGTCGGAGATCGGGTAACCCTGGTAACCAGGGGGTCGGAGGTTAGGTAACCCTGGTAACCAGGGGGTCGGAGGTTAGGTAACCCTGGGAACCAGGGGGTCGGAGGTTAGGTAACCCTGGTAACTAGGGGGTCGGAGATCGGGTAACCCTGGTAACCAGGGAGTCGGAGGTCGGGTAACCCTGGGAACCAGGGAGTCGGAGGTTAGGTAACCCTGGTAACCAGGGGGTCGGAGATCGGGTAACCCTGGTAACCAGGGGGTCGGAGGTCGGGTAACCCTGGTAACCAGGGGGTCAGACACTGATCTCTATATATTCACTGGATTGCTGATTGACAGAAGTGTAGCAACCGTCCACCATCTTGGTACTCCCCACTCCCACAGAGACGTGCAGTAAAATGCCTCCCTGTTCAGCATTTAGCTGCTAAAACCAGCAGTTTTCTGTCTGCAGGAAGACGTTCCTCAGGTCATTTCCCAGTCAGTGGATGAACTAAGCAATAAATCCATCTATAGCCGATGGATCCTATAGTTTAGTCTGTAGACTAACATTAGTCTGGCTATCTCAGACTGACTGGAAGACATTGACTGAGTTAGCCATCGACATTGGGTCTAATGTTAGAAAATAGAAAGTAGAGGAAATAGAAAGTCATTCACTGGGAAATGTTAATATAGGAATTCTTTATTAAGTGGATGATGCTGTCGTTTTTGAAGTCGGGTTTATTTCTCATTTGAAAAAGTCATGACCTGAAAAATATTGCATGTTAGATTGACAAAAAACAGCAACTCAAAAATTTAACCCATATATATAAATAAATAAGTAGTCTGGGCCGGTCAGTTATTGATGAGTCCAAATATCTAAAGATCAGACCTGCTCCCAGCTCTTCTCCACCACCTGATGGACAGACTCCACCACCTGATGGACAGACGCCACCACCTGATGGACAGACTCCACCACCTGATGGACAGACGCCACCACCTGATGGACAGACGCCACCACACCTGATGGACAGACGCCACCCCCTGATGGACAGACGCCACCACCTGATGGACAGACTCCACCACCTGATGGACAGACGCCACCACACCTGATGGACAGACGCCACCACCTGATGGACAGACGCCACCACCTGATGGACAGACGCCACCACTCTTGTGGCGTTCTAGTGAAGACCGCCAACTGACCCGAAGAGTCTAGATGAGCAGCGCCTCTCCTGGAATGTGGACGAGCATTAATGGCCAGATGGGCGGGGTTAAAAGCTAATGTCAGCACCCAGCTGTCAGTCAAGCTGAGACTGGCCAATAGGAACACAGTCCCGCCCACCATGCAGTTCACATCGAGAGAAAATCCCTTTATTTATTTTATGATCAAATATTTTCTCAGTCTCAGAGAAGATTAGTTTCTGCCCGGTATGAATGTTTTTCTCCAATATGTTTATTTGATTTATTTTCAGATTTTTATTTCTTGATTTTAATGAGAACCTAACAGTAAGTCCATGCTGTGGAATCTGAGGAAACGTCCACATTGTGGATTGACCTCCTGTGGATGAAGGTCCAGAAAGGGAAACCTGAAGTGTCCAGAAGCAGGAATGATGAGGAAAATGCCAGCAGGATAATCCGGCCTGCCGCCGGCTTCATGGTACCAGTTAGACCACTGGGTCTGTCCTCCCTGTTGGACATGTCTGTGTTGGTGTTTCAGTGTGCCAGGAGACGGTGTGGGAGGCCTTCAAGATCTTCTGGGACCAGCTCCCTGACCGGGACCAGTACCAGGCCTGGGTGACCCACTGCATCGACGGATCCGTCAGTATCAGGGATATTGGCAGCTTCTTCAGCCAATCAGAGGAGCATAAAAGCCTCATCAGGAGTGTAGGTTCCCTCCCCTCTGTCTTGATCAATGATGATGCCAGAAATGCTGTTTTGCTGATGATGTTCTGATTTATTTCAGAGAGTTGCGCTGACTGCTGCCATGAACAGGTCAGTAAATAATGCTGGAACCAAACCCAGATCCCAGAAAGCTCGAAGGTTTCCTGCTGTTTGTTTATTTTTAGTTTGGTTTTTTAAAGCAGAATCATTTCTTATGTCCCTGGATTGTCCTCTGGCTACTGGAGGTGGTTTATTGTTGGGATTAGTTTGGACCTAATGACGATCAGTGTGGTGTCTGTGTGTTGACCCTGTGCTGTGTTTCATGGTCTGTCACAGTGAGTCCGCCCCTCCAGGCTCTCCGCCACCGTGCAGGTAGGGTTGGAACATCAGCAGCCCCTCATCAGGGCAGGGCCGGGGTCTTTTTAAGTAGGAAGTCCTCCTGTCCTGGTTCTGTTTGGCTAGATGTTCAGTCCAAAGAAAGACACAAAACAAAGAAATCAGGCAGACGTTTCAATCTGAGTAAAATCATCAGGAGTTTATGTCTTCAAAGAGAGGCTGGTCTGACAGCCTGGTCCAGGGTTCTCTTAGGTTCTGACCAGTCGGACTGTGGACATAATGACCTGTAACCCAGAGACAGTCTGGCAGCCTCCAGCATAGAAAAGGAGACCATGTGGGTGTGAAACTGAGCCGGGTTGATACTGAACCAGGGTTCTGACCCTGTCTGTGGATCAACGAGGTTCTGGAATCACCTGAGGTTTTAGATTCCTGGTTTAGGTGATCAAAGCAACCCTAACCCCTCCTGCCTAAAGCCACAACCTGCTGAGGAACCTCAGAATAGTCTTAATCATTGCTGATCGACCAATGAGTGATGAACCTGGGCTGAGCTATGCAGATTAGACAGCCAATCAAAATCATTCTTCTAAAGCAGGTCTAGACTCTGGGAGAGATATGAGAACCGCCTCCTATCTGAGCTTGATTAGATCCGAATTCTGATGAAGAACCTGAACCAGCAGACTGACCTGAAGGCCTTTAACCGCGCAGAAGAAACAGGAGAGGAGGATGTTCTGAGCTTCAGCCCGCTCAGAGAACAGCTTCCCTGCTGCTGCTCCCTCTAATCCACCAGAAGAAAGATGCTTTCTGCCTTTAAGGTCCAAAGCTTTGCTTCACAACCATTGGCTTTGCAAACATGGCCGGCCCTCATAAAGCTGAGGGACGGAGACGACAAGATGAGGGTTTGACTCCTGTTTTAGAGACGAGGGCTGTAGATTATTAATAGTTTGATGTTTGCTGAGCTTAAAACAAAATATTGGAGTTTAAAATATATAAAACTTTCCTTTATCAGCCAGTATTGTTTGAGGGTTCAATGTCCTTTGTCCCTTAGACTCCTTTGTCTTTTAGACTCCTTTGCCCTCAGACTCCTTTGTCCCTCAGACTCCTTTGTCTCTTAGACTCATTTGTCCCTCAGACTCTTTTGTCCCTCAGACTCATTTGTCCCTCAGACCCCTTTGCCCCTCAGACTCCTTTGCCCCTCAGACTCCTTTGCCCCTCAGACTCCTTTGCCCCTCAGACTCATTTGTCCCTCAGACTCATTTGTCCCTCAGACTCATTTGTCCCTCAGACTTCTTTGTCCCTCAGACCCCTTTGCCCCTCAGACCCCTTTGCCCCTCAGACTCATTTGTCCCTCAGACTCATTTGTCCCTCAGACCCCTTTGCCCCTCAGACTCCTTTGCCCCTCAGACTTCTTTGCCCCTCAGACCCCTTTGCCCCTCAGACTTCTTTGTCCCTCAGACCCCTTTGCCCCTCAGACTCCTTTGCCCCTCAGACTCATTTGTCCCTCAGACCCCTTTGCCCCTCGGACTCCTTTGCCCCTCAGACTCATTTGTCCCTCAGACTCATTTGTGCCTCAGACCCTTTTGCTCCTCAGACTCCTTTGCCCCTCAGACTCATTTGTCCCTCAGACCCCTTTGCCCCTCAGACCCCTTTGCCCCTCAAACTCCTTTGTCCCTCAGATCCTTTGTCCCTCAGACCCCTTTGCCCCTCAGACCCCTTTGCCCCTCAGACTCCTTTGCCCCTCAGACTCCTTTGTCCCTCAGACTCCGTTGTCCCTCAGACTCCTTTGTCCCTCAGACTCATTTGTCCCTCAGACTCCTTTGCCCCTCAGACTCCTTTGCCCCTCAGACCCCTTTGCCCCTCAGACTCATTTGCCCCTCAGACCCCTTTGCCCCTCAGACTCCTTTGCCCCTCAGACTTCTTTGCCCCTCAGACCCCTTTGCCCCTCAGACTTCTTTGCCCCTCAGACTCATTTGTCCCTCAGACCCCTTTGCCCCTCAGACCCCTTTGCCCCTCAGACTCTTTTGCCCCTCAGACTCTTTTGCCCCTCAGACTCATTTGTCCCTCAGACTCATTTGTCCCTCAGACCCCTTTGCCCCTCAGACTCCTTTGCCCCTTTGTCCCTCAGACTCCTTTGCCCCTCAGACCCCTTTGCCCCTCAGAGTCATTTGTCCCTCAGATTCTTTTGTCCCTCAGATTCTTTTGTCCCTCAGACTCCTTTGTCCCTCAGATTCTTTTGTCCCTCAGACTCCTTTGTCCCTCGGACACCTTTGTCCTTTAAATATATCCCACCTTTACTAGTAGTACCATCTCACCTGGAAACTAGAGGGACCATCGGACCTAGACATTAGAAATCCAGATTTGTTATCTTTGATCTGAACTAATGAAGTGATTTCATGATTTTAATTCTGAGGTGACGTGAATCGATGAATGGTGACCTACTCTTTCTGAGCTGTGGTCTGTCTGAAGTTCTGTTCTGGATTGTTTAAACATTGTTTTGTTTTCTGTTTGGGCTGCAGTTCTGAACCATCTATCCTGACCGAAGAACCTGCAGTGGACTCTCTACCAGGTAGGAGATGCTTTGGAACTTCTCTAGTTTCAGAGAAATCAATTATTGGACAAATACTTAGGAGACAAAGATTGTTAGACCAAAGGCGGCAGCTGTATAGTCATCATAGAGAGCGAACTGCATCCCACTGAACCTGAACTTTTACGTAGACGCAGAGCAAGGAGCCAAGATATGCAGACTTTCTTTGAACCTCCATAAAAAACGCAATGAACACCAATACCTGCGAGACAATAAAACGGTATTTCATTAAAGAAGAGCCAAGCTTCAGCACCTGGACAGAACCTGAAGGCATCTGGTCTTGGTCCATTTTCTCCACATGAGTCTCTGAAGAGAAGTTTGGCCCAAAGGCTTAAGAGGACTTTTATATCGGGTTTATGATGATGATGATGGACATTGAGCTTGAAACAGAATTCTGGAACTATCCATCTAAGCCTTTCCTGAACACCTCTCACCTTTAACTCGGTGCTGCAGTAACCTTCAAACCAGAGTTAATGAGTTTTAGGAGAAATCTTCATCTTCATGGAAAAGCTGGACGTACGCAGAGATTAGTTACCTTTTGTTGACCCCTTGGTAAGCCTGTCTTAACCTCCCATCCCACCTGAACGGTAAGCTTGTGACCTGGTGTTCAGTTGGGGTTCTGGTGGTGTTGTCAGGGGCATCACCTTCCAGTCCAGGCAGTCTTTGTGAAGGAGGGCTGATTCCCGTCACACGCCGCGCTCAGAATAGATCTATAAGCCTATTTACAGGCAGCAGCCTGCTCCATGGATGCAGACAGGGACATGTGGACCAGCCTGACTTAGAAAGATCAGCAGCCCCTGCTCCGACCTCCGTCCCCAGCAAAGACCACCATATCAGCCAGAAAGTAGACAGTAAGACCTGAAACACTTGGAGGAACAGGTCTAAATAAACTCACCAAATTCAGTGTTTCACAGCCTAACATTGTAGTCTAGAGGAGCTGAAGAAACAATGTAGACATTGCTTTGTTTAGTGGGAAACATGGCAGATGTCCAGGAGGGCTAAGATAGCAGATAACCTTGTTAGCTAACATCATTGGGAAGTGTCAGGAACAATCACTGAACTTTAAACCTTTAGAACAATTAGAAAATACAGAGTTTATTTTAGGCCTCTTTTAACAGCAATAGAAATGTAGTTTTGGAATCTTTTAACTGTCTTACTGAGTGAAGAACATGGTGGACTTCTCTACATCCAGCTGCTCACAGAGCAGAATGTAAGCTAACATTAAGCTTTAGCCGTTCCCATCTAACTCAGCTGAACCACATGTACTGCCTTTCATTCAGAGCAGACATGTCTTTGTTTATTGGTCCTGTCCCTCACGTCAGACTGAGCTGGAGACAGACGTAATTTTCTTTAATCCTTTCCTCTAATACCTTTTTGCAGGAGACAACAGTGTTATCATTGGATCACAGCCTATTACAGTCCTTCAAGAGGAGCTTTCTCCTGGCTTTGAAGTCACCTCTTGGACTCCACCACTCTCTGTAATTGAAGCTTCACATAAAGACACTGCAGTGAATTCACTCTCTGGGAATCCTGTGGATTTAACCTCTGACCCTGCTGCTGACACTGTGCCAGAAGACTCTAATGATATCCAGGAAACTGTAGGCAGCATTACTTCACCAAGTCTGGTCATCAACTACGACAATGCTTCAAATGTTGGAGTCACTTCAGAGGAGATTGTTGAGATTACCACAGAAGTTTTTCCCTCTTCTACAAACCAACTATTTGACATATTCAATCAAGAGGTTGCTGCTGGTTCAGGCACAGTAATAGAAGACGGGAAGCTTGGGGAATATCACCAGGTTATTGGAAGTATTACTAAAGACCCAAGCAGCAAGCAGGTAATCAGTCCACAGGATGATGAACCACCAACAAAGGGGTCAACAGCATTGATTAGTCCAAAGCCCACCATGCCATCTGCTGCAGAAACCTTCACTCTGATGGAAGCAGGGCATCATCCAAATGTGACTGCTGTGGTGGTCGAAGATGTTGGTACAGAAGGCATCCCTGAAATGACTGCGATGCAAGTTCTCAGGCCCACACTGGAGAAAATTCTTGATAACTATTTAGATACTGTCCCTGGAGGGACTTTGACGCCTGCAGAGAAAGCCACTAAAGTCATGCAAGAGCCCAGTGTTGACGCTGTAGCTCTTGGACCAGAAACAGGTATTCTTGGAGAGGAGGACACAGCCCAGGTAGATCCTTCAAAGGCAGCAGATGTTAGCCAAGGTGAAACAAAGGTCATCATGGAGACAACACCAACTGTGTTTCTGATGTTGGAACCTGAAGAAGGAACGGAAATTAATATCAGTGAAAGTTCAGAGCAGGAATCAAAGACAAATGTTTCTTCTCAGACCCCCATCCTGATAACTATCAGCAAGAGGATCACTGAAAATCGAGAAGCTACAGAGATGACAAGCAAACCTCTCCTTACTGTAATAGAAGGAATTGTTAAGGCTGCTTTTCAAGAAGTGCCAACAACATGGACAATGACAACTGAGGTAACTACCACAGAAAGTGTTGCTCTTGTTCCAGCAGCAAAGCTGGGGGAGATGATAGATGTCGAGGTCAAAAAAGAAGATACCGCCATGATTACAGAAGATGAGGAAGTTGAAGAGGGAGCTGAGGCTGAAAATCAGATTGTTCAGACAGAAGAAGCCACAATCAAACCAGACAAGGCAGAAGATACACAAGACTTCACAGAAGAGCTGTTGGAGCCATTGGAGACATTCGTTGGAGAGAAATCAGAGAAAGTTGTTGTAGAAACAGACGATGCAATAATTAAACCGACAGGAGGTTCTGCTCCAGATGGCTTTACAACTAAAACAGACAGAGAGCCCATGGAGCAACATCAGATTACAGAAGAACCAGATCATACAGACGAAACTGTACATAAACCAGAACCTGTAGGAAAAGCTGTACTGGCAGGAGAAGCTCTGGAAACTGATGCAAATGATCCAGACATTGCAGAAAACACTGAACTTAAAAAGGAATCAGAAGGTGATTCTAAAGTTGAGAAACCAGCACACGAAACTGAACTAAAGTTAGAAACTCCAGTAACAGCAGAATCTTCAACAGAACTCACTGAAAAGCCGTCAGAACCAATGAGAAAGACTGTAGGAGCTGCTGAAGTTATTAACATAGAAAGAACCAAACCTTCTGGAGATCCAACACAAGAACCTGAAGCCTCTAGCGAATCAGTCCTAGAGTTAAACCCTGGTATGGGCATGGCACAAGAGGCAGAACCAAGCAAAAGACCAGCAAAAGAAACAGAGTCAACTCTAAAAATACAAATCACACAGAAAACAGCTGAAGCAAAATTAACAGAACTGACGGCACAACCAGAAAAAGTTCCAGAGCTTACAACAAAACCGGCACAAGAAATAAGTATGGTCCTAAGTCCAGTTAAAGAAGCAGAAGTAAAGCAAAGACAAGGAGATCCAGAAAAAGAACCAGAACCAACTGAGAAACCGAATGAAGAAATAAATACCACCGAAGAAGTAACACAAGAAACGGAACCAAACATTAAACCACAAGAAACCAAAATGGCTGAAAAAAGCAAAACCACTGCAAGAACATATGAAGCCATATCATCAGAACTGACAGACCAACCAACAGAAGTTCTGGAACCCTCCATAGAACCACCACAAGAAATTAATCAAGTTATATATCAGGAGAAAGAGGTTGTGTCAGAAATTGAAGGTTTAGAAGTAGAACCAAGGCCTGTGTGGGAACCTCATTCCACAGAGAAACCGGGCAAAGAACCTGAACAAAATAAAGAATCAACACAAGAAACACAACCAGCTGTTAAACCCACAGAACAAGCAACCAAAGACCAAAGACATCAGCCCTCAAGAGATCCAGCATTGTCAGCCGATTCCTTCACTGAGACCACTAAAGAAGAACAACCAACCAAAGAGTCTGGTCAGGAGGCAGATACTGTTAACCAACAACCTGGAGCATTTGAGGAACCAACACAAGCTACTTTGAGATTAGAAAACATTGGTCCAGAAGATCAGCACATTCCACAATCAACACATGAAACCAGTTTACCCATTAAACCAGATCAGCCAATGGAACGCCCAGAACCAACTTCAGCAGAAGCTACAAGAGAACCAGGCCTCCTGACCGAGACCACTGGTGAATCTCTGCACAAAGTAAAACTTGAAGAAGTAGTCAAAAAAACTCCAGAAACCGCCTTGCAGTCTGTACTGGTACCAGAGGCCCAAAATGTATCAACTGATACTACAGATCATACTGAAGATTCATTGAAAGAACCACAGCCCATAAGAGAATTTATGCAAGAACCTAAAACCACAGAAGAACCAACTACAGTATTAGAACCTCCCATAGGATTAGGCTATAATGAAGAACCTATCACAGAATCACCACCAAAACCGGAGTCAAGTAAAGATCAAAAACCTCAAGAAGAACCTTCATCTGGAATGCAAACCTCTAGAGATCCAGTAAAAGAATTCAAAGACAAAGAAACAAAAGTCGACCCAACAGGAGAAGCAGATCTTATGGAGCATCCTAAAAGGAAACTAGAACCCACAGGACAACCAGCTCCAGAGGAAGCTGTAGAAGGACCGGTAGAAACCAAACCGTATTTGAGACCTGATGAAGATAAAGCTGGAGTTCGTCCAACATTTTCAGATAAAGTAGAAGTAACATCAGCAGAGGAACAGTTCAAGCACAGGGAGGATATAACCTCAGAGATATCGGATAAAGTAACAGAGGAAAAAGAGGGAACAACGTCAAACATTCCAGAGGAGGTGCTAGTACTGCCGTCTGCTGAAGGTTCTGAAGAGACTAAAAAAGTTCTGCAAGTGTCTGAGTTGGACAGAACTGATGTACCATCTGGATCCCCACAGGGTCCTAAAGTTGACATTCAAACTGAGACCAACAAAGCAACAACTTCACATGTGGTTGAACCTGCCATCAAAGTGACAGAACATGTTCCTAAAGTTGAAGATCCCAGTGAAACATCTCCTGATGTTATGACCCAAGTTCTTCAAGGAACAACATCAGACACATGGTCTCTAAAGACTGTCTTCCCAAAAGAACTTCCCTTCGAGGAAAAGGTTCTACCAGCGGAGAACCGTACCCTGATAGTTCTCCTACCAGCTATCACTGCAGACAGAGAGGTTTTTTCAGAGGCCCATCCTGGTTCTATTGGTGAAACAGATGTGACAGAGGTAGCTACACCCGGATCATCAACAATAGGACCTGCAGAGAAGGCCCCTCAGGGGTTCACCATGAAGTATGCAGTAGAAACCAACAATGGAAACTTCCTGGATCTGGCAGGCCAACCCTATGAAGAAGAAAACAACTTACTGAACAATAATGGTTTCACAGGAGAACATGAGGAGGAGAACTTGGTGAGCACATGTAGAACCGGTGATTAATTAGAACATGTGTTTAAGTCATCATCAGGTGAATATTTTTGTATCTTTTTTATTCTTAGATGGGCAATGAGATAGTTGAGACACTGTTTCGACCCTCGCAGACTCTAAGGGACCATATGGTTGAGCTACGCATCAAGCTAAAAGGAGAAACCTACAACAATGCTCTGAGAGACCCAAGCAGCTTTGAGTACCAACAGCTGGCCAGACAGTTCAAGCGAAAGGTGAGCGTCAACCAAAGAGCATCTGGAGCTCTTCAGTTAGGGGTTGTTGTGGATATGGTGGTTTCAGTTGGACATACTTCCATCTTTACACTTCAGGGCCCATTATGAGAAAGATTCTCCACAAGTTTTCCCGTCTGGAAAAGAAACAGTTAATCAAACAAGCTCTGAGTCAGTTTTCATGTTTTCAGAAGGTGAAAGTTAAGAGTCATCCAGGTTTTTATGTCTTCAGACATGCCTGTAATCTATGTAATGGGTTAGCTTCATCTGGATTATAGACAGATATAGCTGGGTATCATCACCATAACAGTGGAAATTAATCCCCTGCTGTCTAATAACTCTACCGATTGGGAGCATGTATAAAGTAAAGAGAATTGGTCCTAGCACTGATCCCTGTGGTACTCCACAGGTAACCTTTGAGCATGAGGAAGATCTATCATTAACATGAACAAACTGAAATCGATCAGATAGATCAGATTTAAACCAGTCTAGTGCTGTTCCTTTAATTCCAACAAAATATTCAAGTCTTTCTAAAAGAATATTATGGTCAACTGTATCAAATGCAGCACTGAGATCCAACAGGACGAGCACAGATACAAGTCCATTATCTGAGGCCATGAGAATATCATTAGTGACTTTCACCAGAGCTGTTTCAGTGCTATGATGAGCTCTAAAGCCAGACTGAAACTCTCCAAGAAGTTCATTATGGTGGAAGTGATCGCACACTTGTTTGGCAACTACTTTCTCAAGAATTTTGGATAAGAATGGAAGATTGGATATAGGTCTATAATTAACCAAGTCATCTGGGTCAAGAGACTGTTTCTTAAGCAGAGGTTTAATTACAGCAACCTTAAATGCTTTAGGTACATATCCCGGTAAAAGAGATAGATTAATCACATCTAAAATGGAGGAGGAGATCAAAGGGAATACCTCCTTAAATAACCTGGTTGGAACTGGATCTAACATACAAGTTGAAGGCTTAGATGAAGACAATAATTTTGCTAATTCAGAAAGTTCAACTGGATCAAAGCAGTCTAAACCCGGTTCAGATTCCATGACTACCTCAGGTACAATCGCGGATAGAGGAGTGCTTATGATCTTATTTTTAATAAGATAAATCTTATTTATAAAGAATCCCATAAAATCATTGCTGCTAATAGCAGGTGGAATGGACGGTTCAACAGAGCTATGGCTCTGGGTGAGTTTGGCAACTGTATTAAAAAGAAATCTAGGATTATTCTTATTCTCCTCTATTAATGAGGAGAAATATGCTGCTCTTGCTTTACAAAGGGTCCTCTTATACAGCAGTAAACCATTTTTCCAGACTAGGAAGGACTCCCGCAGCCCTGTGGAGCGATATTTTCTCTCCAGTTTCCTAGCATTTTGCTTCAAAGTACGCAGCTCTGCATTAAACCAAGGAGCAAGCTTTCTATTTTTAACGGTTTTCATTTTCAAAGGAGCCGCGTTGTCTAAGGCAGTACGCAGAGAACTAGCAACCCCATCAACAAAATCATCAACCTGTGAAGGGGAATAAGCTATGCTTTTGCACTCTGCAGCACTGCTCAGCGACACAGAGGAGAGAGAAAGTGAAGCAGATTCTTTAAAATGTATAACTGCACTATCTGATAAAGATCTACTAAAATTGAACCTTCTTTTGGGGGAGGAGAACTCTGTTAAAGTAATCCTGAAGGTTATTAGAAAGTGGTCAGAGAGGACAGGGTTGTGAGGAAATACTGTTATTTCTTCACATTCTATGCCGTATGTCAGCACAAGATCCAAAGTATGAAGATGAGAATGTGTGGGACTATTCACATTTTGAACAAAGCCAATAGTGAAATTAAGGGTTTAATGTTCAAAGAGTTGTAGGTATTAACTGTTTTGGGAGTAATCAGTAAGTCAGACTGGAAGATTGTTGCTACTCCTCCTCCTCGCCCAGAACTTCTGGGGATGTGAAAATTTAAATAGCTTGAAGGAGTTGCCTCATTTATGCTCACATAATCCTCTTGCTGCAGCCAGGTTTCTGTAAGGCAACACAAGTCAATGTGATTATCACAAATCAAGTCATTATTTAGCAGACTTTTAGAGGAAAGAGATCTTATGTTAAAAGAACACATTTAATTGTTTAAATTTTCTCCCCAATTTGGAGTTCTTTTAACTTTAATTAGACACTGTCTGGACGGAGTAAAGAGTGGGTAACAGTAGAGAAGCTGCAGATAGGTCTGTTAAACTACAACTCTGCTTCCTGGTCTGCACCCTGGGTGGTCAGGGTTTTGGAGGACTAATAAATGTGGCCAGATTCCTAGAAAGAAGAGCTGCACCATCCAAAGTGGGACCATCCAGTTATAAATCCGTGGAGCATCCACAGACGCATTCAGATCTATTTGGAACAAATGTGTTTGCCGTAGCCACAGCTCTGTTTCCTCCTGCTGGTTTCAGGACTTTAAACTGTTGATATCAACGCCTGATGAAGACGATTGGTCCAGGTAGCCTTGACTTGTTATCGTTTGAATCACTGCTTCCTCTCATCTTTATTCCTCTCCCTGACATCCTCAACACTCAGTGAGTTCAGAACAGACGCGCTTGTGGTTTTCCCTTAAACTGCAGAGTCAAGAATTTGGCTCCGGTTTAAAAGCCTCGTCTGAGTTTCACGCTTCAAGCATCTTCATGCTTTACAGCCCAGTTTGTTGTGGACTTCACTAGTGCAGCCGTACGAGCCGCAGTGGCTGCAGCAGAGATCAGATGTATACGAGTGATGACTCACCTCGAGCTGATGGAAAAAGCAGCGCTGCCAGGAAAGCAGAGCAGAGCACCGGTGTGTTCTCGCTCCACTGGGAGGTTTTTGGGCTCTGATCCATTTCAGTGACGTGGGAAACCAGTTTATGGTTTGGAAGTCAGGGTCAGGCTCTTTAATGAGGGACTAGAAGTGGATAACTTTGCTAATAGAATCAGCAGAAGAAGTGGAGGTCAGCCACGGGCCACAGAGACCCCAAAACCTATTTCTATTTTTTAATGAAGGATTTGTGCATCAGGTTTGAGCCAGTTTACTCAGAAGGTCTTTGCTTCACTTTACCTTCTTTCACAAAGATTCTCATCTCCTGCTTTTGTCCAGATATGTTGAGACAAATATCCTGGTAGTCATTGAATAGAAGAAATGGACTAAGTAGAGTTAATTTCTGAAGCAAGTCTCAGGTCACTTTACTGAGACACAGATGATCTGGTTAGACTGGTTCAGGGTTATCAGTCATTGATTCTCTCCTCCTGGATGACCAGATATATTAAAGGCATCTTTACTTTGCTCTGTGAATCACAAACGATTCATTATAAATTATTTTGTACCAGTTCACCAAAAAAAAAAGCCTCGACGCACATTAGAACCTAAAGTGACAGACGTGACCCGTATGAGTCGACCAAGATAGTTTCTCCCATAATTGACCACCCTTCTGCTGAAAGGACAGTCAACTGTAGAGACCTGCATTCAAACGGCTCTCTCCTTTATTATAACAGGTTGAAGATGCCTTTCGGGGGGTGCCAGGCTTCAAGAACGTCGTCATTATTGAATTCAGGTACCGTTTCATTGACTTGGATACCAACTGATCTGTTAGACGTCTTCAGAGACCATCTTTGCTTTAATGGCAAACTATGGATCTTAAAGCAAACTGACCTGAGAAATAACTAACCTGAAATGCTCCACATTGTGAGTGTTTGTTTGGTTTCTGATCATCAATAATTTGTTTTGTTTGCTTTTCCAGGCCTCAGAAGGACCTTGAGCGGTAAGTTTCTGCTTTTATTAAATTCCTTTTTCACTGTTCAGCTCAGCTGGGGTAGTCTGAGCTGTAACCCTGCAGCCGCTGAAGGCTCCCTACTTTCTGGGACTTTTTTCACATCTGCACAAGGATGCAGCCTACCCCGACGTCTCGCAAGGCTTCCAGGCTGAGCATTAATGATTCCAGCTGGCTGTGAAAGCATAAACCACCAAGGAGATGGTTCAGCCTGGAACTAGACTCAGATAGAGGAAACTACAAGACTTCTGAAATGTCCTTAAAACCTGGAAGCTCCTCATCAACATGGAGCTGCTCTGATCCTTTGGTGTTTGCAGAAAACTGATCCGATGTTACTGGGATTAGAGTTGTTTCCTTTCTAGTTTTAAGGAACTAGTGTTTTAATCTGAAAAGCAAACAGAAAAGGGGTTAAAGAGAAGTTCAGGACTTAAACAGGAGACATCTGCAACCAGGACTTAGACCTGTATGCATGGGTTGCATGCTTAACCCCTGTGCCACCATCGTTCTCCAGGGATCAGAGCTCTGGTTTACAGAAAGTTGGACATCCGTCTCCCACCTGTCGTATTAAATAACCTCTCTGCTGCTCTTCTTCTGCTTAATGTCCTTATTGATGGTCGATCAGCTCTTAAGTGGGATAAGTCGGCCGGCGGCCACCTGCAGCTGTTGCAGGATTACCTTAAAGCCTTTTTAACAAACTCGCTGCTCCTTCAAACCGCTTTGCAGACCTTCCATGAGGTCACCAGGGTTTCTTTAACTTCTCTTCACATTCAATAACAAAACATATAAAAGGAACAGTTTTAAGATGAGAACATAGGCTGAGATCAGAGAGTCTGATAGAGGACATGTCAGAGTGTCTGATAGAGGACGTGTCAGAGAGTCTGATAGAGGACATGTCAGAGAGTCTGATAGAGGACTTGTCAGAGAGTCTGATAGAGGACATGTCAGAGTGTCTGATAGAGGACGTGTCAGAGTGTCTGATAGAGGACATGTCAGAGTGTCTGATAGAGGACGTGTCAGAGTGTCTGATAGAGGACGTGTCAGAGTGTCTGATAGAGGACGTGTCAGAGAGTCTGATAGAGGACGTGTCAGAGTGTCTGATAGAGGAAATGTCAGAGTGTCTGATAGAGGACATGTCAGAGAGTCTGACAGACGACGTGTCAAAGAGTCTGATAGAGGACATGTCAGAGAGTCTGACAGAGGACATGTCAGAGAGTCTGACAGAGGACATGTCAGAGAGTCTGACAGAGGACGTTTCAGAAAGTCTGATAGAGGACATGTCAGAGAGTCTGATAGAGGACGTCAGAGAGTCTGATAGAGGACGTGTCAGAGAGTCTGACAGAGGACGTGTCAGAGTGTCTGATAGAGGAAATGTCAGTGAGTCTGATAGAGGACGTGTCAGAGAGTCTGATAGAGGACGTGTCAGAGAGTCTGATAGAGGACTTGTCAGAGAGTCTGATAGAGGACGTGTCAGAGTGTCTGATAGAGGACATGTCAGAGAGTCTGATAGAGGAAGTGTCAGAGAGTCTGATAGAGGACATGTCAGAGAGTCTGATAGAGGACGTGTTGGAGTCTGATAGAGGACGTGTCAGAGAGTCTGATAGAGGACATGTTAGAGAGTCTGATAGAGGACGTGTCAGAGAGTCTGATAGAGGACTTGTCAGAGAGTTTGATAGAGGACGTGTCAGAGAGTCTGATAGAGGACGTGTCAGAGAGTCTGATAGAGGACGTGTCAGAGTGTCTGATAGAGGACGTGTCAGAGTGTCTGATAGAGGACGTGTCAGAGTGTCTGATAGAGGACGTGTCAGAGAGTCTGACAGACGACGTGTCAAAGAGTCTGATAGAGGACATGTCAGAGAGTCTGATAGAGGACATGTCAGAGAGTCTGACAGAGGACATGTCAGAGAGTCTGACAGAGGACGTTTCAGAGAGTCCGATAGAGGACATGTCAGAGAGTCTGATAGAGGACGTGTCAGAGAGTCTGATAGAGGACATGTCAGAGAGTCTGATAGAGGACGTGTCAGAGAGTCTGATAGAGGACGTGTCAGAGAGTCTGATAGAGGAGGTGTCAGAGTGTCTGATAGAGGACATGTCAGAGAGTCTGATAGAGGACATGTCAGAGAGTCTGATAGAGGACATGTCAGAGAGTCTGATAGAGGACGTGTCAGAGAGTCTGATAGAGGACGTGTCAGAGAGTCTGATAGAGGACATGTCAGAGAGTCTGACAGAGAGTCTGATAGAGGACGTGTCAGAGAGTCTGAAAGGGGACGTGTCAGAGAGTCTGAAAGGGGACGTGTCAGAGAGTCTGATAGAGGACATGTCAGAGAGTCTGACAGAGAACATGTCAGAGAGTCTGACAGAGGACATGTCAGAGAGTCTGACAGAGGACATGTCAGAGAGTCTGACAGAGTACATGTCAGAGAGTCTGACAGAGGACGTTTCAGAGAGTCCGATAGAGGACATGTCAGAGAGTCTGATAGAGGAAGTCAGAGAGTCTGATAGAGGACGTCAGAGAGTCTGATAGAGGACGTGTCAGAGAGTCTGATAGAGGACGTGTCAGAGTGTCTGATAGAGGAAATGTCAGTGAGTCTGATAGAGGACGTGTCAGAGAGTCTGATAGAGGACGTGTCAGAGAGTCTGATAGAGGACGTGTCAGAGTGTCTGATAGAGGACATGTCAGAGAGTCTGATAGAGGAAGTGTCAGAGAGTCTGATAGAGGACGTGTCAGAGTGTCTGATAGAGGAAATGTCAGAGAGTCTGATAGAGGAAGTGTCAGAGAGTCTGATAGAGGACATGTCAGAGAGTCTGATAGAGGACGTGTTGGAGTCTGATAGAGGACGTGTCAGAGAGTCTGATAGAGGACATGTCAGAGAGTCTGATAGAGGACGTGTCAGAGAGTCTGATAGAGGACGTGTCAGAGAGTCTGATAGAGGACTTGTCAGAGAGTTTGATAGAGGACGTGTCAGAGAGTCTGATAGAGGACGTGTCAGAGAGTCTGATAGAGGACGTGTCAGAGTGTCTGATAGAGGACGTGTCAGAGTGTCTGATAGAGGACGTGTCAGAGAGTCTGACAGACGACGTCTCAAAGAGTCTGATAGAGGACATGTCAGAGAGTCTGACAGAGGACATGTCAGAGAGTCTGACAGAGGACGTTTCAGAGAGTCCGATAGAGGACATGTCAGAGAGTCTGATAGAGGACATCAGAGAGTCTGATAGAGGACGTCAGAGAGTCTGATAGAGGACGTGTCAGAGAGTCTGATAGAGGACTTGTCAGAGAGTCTGATAGAGGACGTGTCAGAGAGTCTGATAGAGGACTTGTCAGAGAGTCTGATAGAGGACGTGTCAGAGAGTCTGATAGAGGACGTGTCAGAGAGTCTGATAGAGGACTTGTCAGAGAGTCTGATAGAGGACGTGTCAGGGAGTCTGATAGAGGACGTGTCAGAGAGTCTGATAGAGGACGTGTCAGAGAGTCTGATAGAGGACATGTCAGAGAGTCTGACAGAGAGTCTGATAGAGGACGTGTCAGAGAGTCTGAAAGGGGACGTGTCAGAGAGTCTGATAGAGGACATGTCAGAGAGTCTGACAGAGAACATGTCAGAGAGTCTGACAGAGGACATGTCAGAGAGTCTGACAGAGGACATGTCAGAGAGTCTGACAGAGTACATGTCAGAGAGTCTGACAGAGGACGTTTCAGAGAGTCCGATAGAGGACATGTCAGAGAGTCTGATAGAGGAAGTCAGAGAGTCTGATAGAGGACGTCAGAGAGTCTGATAGAGGACGTGTCAGAGAGTCTGATAGAGG
Organism: Cyprinodon diabolis; assembly: GCA_030533445.1. Taxonomy (NCBI): domain Eukaryota; kingdom Metazoa; phylum Chordata; class Actinopteri; order Cyprinodontiformes; family Cyprinodontidae; genus Cyprinodon; species Cyprinodon diabolis. The sequence continues at coordinate 23,327,367 of CM060085.1, forward strand.
ACGTGTCAGAGTGTCTGATAGAGGAAATGTCAGTGAGTCTGATAGAGGACGTGTCAGAGAGTCTGATAGAGGACGTGTCAGAGAGTCTGATAGAGGACGTGTCAGAGTGTCTGATAGAGGACATGTCAGAGAGTCTGATAGAGGAAGTGTCAGAGAGTCTGATAGAGGACATGTCAGAGAGTCTGATAGAGGACGTGTCAGAGTGTCTGATAGAGGAAATGTCAGAGAGTCTGATAGAGGAAGTGTCAGAGAGTCTGATAGAGGACATGTCAGAGAGTCTGATAGAGGACGTGTTGGAGTCTGATAGAGGACGTGTCAGAGAGTCTGATAGAGGACATGTCAGAGAGTCTGATAGAGGACGTGTCAGAGAGTCTGATAGAGGACTTGTCAGAGAGTTTGATAGAGGACGTGTCAGAGAGTCTGATAGAGGACGTGTCAGAGTGTCTGATAGAGGACGTGTCAGAGTGTCTGATAGAGGACGTGTCAGAGAGTCTGACAGACGACGTCTCAAAGAGTCTGATAGAGGACATGTCAGAGAGTCTGACAGAGGACATGTCAGAGAGTCTGACAGAGGACGTTTCAGAGAGTCCGATAGAGGACATGTCAGAGAGTCTGATAGAGGACGTCAGAGAGTCTGATAGAGGACTTGTCAGAGAGTCTGATAGAGGACGTGTCAGAGAGTCTGATAGAGGACTTGTCAGAGAGTCTGATAGAGGACGTGTCAGAGAGTCTGATAGAGGACGTGTCAGAGAGTCTGATAGAGGACGTGTCAGAGAGTCTGATAGAGGACTTGTCAGAGAGTCTGATAGAGGACGTGTCAGAGTGTCTGATAGAGGACGTGTCAGAGAGTGATAGAGGACGTGTCAGAGAGTCTGATAGAGGAAATGTCAGAGTGTTGGACAGAGGACGTGCAGCCATCATTCCTTCAGTGTTTCATTCTGACCAGGTAGGACTGACTAACCAACTAACTAGTTGCTTTCCTGTCTGCACGTCCAGACATGCTGATTGATGCACATCCAGCTTTCTCCTAACTTAAATTCCACATGAAGCATTTTGTCTTCCTAAGTTCTGATTGGTTTGATGCTTTGTGTCCTCGCCTCTCCTCAGAGGTCTGGTGGTCCAGGTGCACTATGCTGTTATTTTGGAGGTGGAACTGGACAGTGACGGGATCTCAAGCGACACGCGAGACTTCATCACGCTGCAGAACAACCTGGTGGAGAGGAACTATGTGGGAGCTGCGGAGCAGCCCACCGTCATCTACACCATCACAGATTTCCGTAACTTCATCACAGAGGCTCTGCACAAAGAAAACTTCCTAACCAACAGCAGCTTGGACTTCCTGGGAAATGGTGCCGTGGCTCTTTGGTCAATATTTCACAGCTTAGTCTTTGCTTCTTTCCTCAATGCAAAATGATTGTGTCTCTGAAGCAGGGAACGTGGCGCCGGCTGAGAAACCTACCAGCAAACCAGCGGATTCCTATGAGAACATGGTGAGTAGAACATATTGAACTACGGTGACGATGAACTCAGGTTACAGAAGCTGAATCTTTTCAGGATAACATCCTGGCTGCAGAGAAGCCTCCCGATGCTCCCACCCATGAGGCAGAGTCCAGTGAAGTTTTCCTGAAGAAGGAAGACTTCTTGTTGGACGCCTTGGACCAGTGGAAAGGTCCACAGCCTGCGCTGCTCAGTGAAAATGACGTCTTCTTATTGGATGAAAGCACCACCCCTCCACAGACCGCCGGAGTCCAGGAGAAGACGGTCCACCTGGAGCCAGTGACTAAATTCAGTGAGTCTGCAGAAGGTGGGAACAGCATGTCTAGATCTATAGATCTAGAGAAGGGGCAGAGCCGCCATGTTCTGCGTAGATCAAATTCAGGTCTTTGCTGCTCATAGAGGCCGAAATATGAAGCAGTTAGTTGATGGATTCCATGTTTGTCTGCTTTACAGATACTGGAAACATTGAAGATGAAGGATTCCTCCTCACCACCCCCCCCCACGCTGCAGATGAAGACCAGACGGTTGCTCCAGAAGGTCCCCCTGCAGTCAGCAGGCCACCTTTAGCTGAATCGCCCACATTGGATCATGGCTCTGGATCTGGATTCTCAGGAGACGCTCAGGATTCTTACCTCTGGGCTTTGGAGACTTCATCAGCGTCCGATGTCACTTATGAAAGGAGTCATGAAGTTTTACCGCCACCAGACTTGGAACTGGATCCAGACGATGACTTACCTGCAGTGGAACCAGCAAACACGGAAGCTGCTGATTTGTTTCTAACGCAGGAAACTGCTGTTTTAGCGGTGACCACCTCTGAAGAATCTGCTCTGAATAAACCCACAGAGAAACCTTCTCTGAAGGAAGCTGTGGTGACACAGGGCTGGACCACAGCTCCGGTTCCTTTAGCCTTAACTCAGGAAACCATGACAGCAGAGCTTTCTGGGCAAACAGTGGAAGCATCCGGTCTCCATGGGGATTCCTCTCTGCTGGAGCCACAGACCTTCTCAGTAATGATCACTGCTTCTCCTGAACCTGCAGGTTCTACCATCCAGCATCCACAGTCCACTGCAAAGGTGGAGCAAACCCACAGAGAGTCGGAGACTTTGGTGGATTTTATGGTTGACCTGGAACCAACCCAGGTCACTCCAGACATGAAGACTGAAGGTGTTTCTGCTGATTTAGCAGAGAGCCAAACTGCAGCTGCACCGTCTGTTGAAGAGCAAGTAGTAGCAGTCAGGGAAGTCACTCCTAAACCAGCAGAGCTGGAGGTCCTGGTTGAAGCATCGGACCCAAAGGGGATGGAGATTTTAGGTGAGCAGAGTTTAGACTCTGCTCACCTAAAACCTGAAGTCCCTTCAACCCAAACCCTAGACCAGGACCTGGTTGTGGATGAAGTCATTGTCGTCACAGCAACCTCAGCAACCCTAATCCCAAGTTCGGCTGTAGCCTCAAAGCCCAGCATCGTAATCTCACCTGAGAGGGGGTCTCCTTTCACTCGAGTGTCTGATTCAGTACCAGAAGATGAAGATCTGTTTCCCCACCAGCTTCCAAACCAGGAGGAGGTCACTGAAGAGTCCACATTAGTGGGTGTGCTTATTAAAACAACAGCTGCAGCTGATTCTGGGGGGGGGCCTTCATCTCCAGACCTACACCCGGGAACAACCCTAGAAGACGTTCTGGCTGCTAAAGCAGAACCTACCTGGGAGGAAGCAGAGAAAACTGAACCTATTGGAGAATTAGTAAAATCTTTGGATCAGGAAGTAGAATCTTCTGGAGGGTTACAAGCTGAAACAGAACCTCTGACAGACAAAGCTGGACCTCTGGAGGAGGTTCACGCTCTAGAAGTTCACATCAAACTGAATAGAGCTGAAACCAAAAAAGAATCCTCAGAAATGAAAGCTGAAACATTGAGAGAAAAGGCTGAAACTTCTAGTGGAGAAAAACGACCTCAGGAGGATCTAGACTCTTTAAGACGGAGAGAAAACCCTGAAGATGAATCTAACCGAAGAGACGCTGAAGACACGCCTTCGTCTGAGGAAGAGTCTACTCCAGGAACGGAAGGAGAGACCTCTGGACCTAAAGAGGTGACGCTGGGAGCTGAGGTCAAACCCTCACCAGGAACCATGGAAGGATTTGGGAGCGAAGACGAAGAATCTTTAGGAGAATTTGGTCCTCCAGAAGTAAAAATATTGCCTTCAGAAATAGAATTGGGACATTTTGGAGAAACAACTTCAGGAAGAAACACAGAACCTTCCAGAGGAGATGCTGGACCTTCTGGAGGAGAAGTAGAGCCTGCGGAACAAGGAGATGCAGCTCAGAAGGGGGAGAACGTGGAGGAATCTTCACATAAAGGAAGTGATCCTCCAGTAGGGCTGGAAGAACCATCTGAGGGAAAACCAGAACTTTCTAGAGAGACGGAACCTTCTGGAGAAGCAACATCTTTACAGGAGGAAGAGGAATATTCTCGAGAGGCAGTAGAACCTTCCAGAGAAGTAGTAGGTGCCATCCTTCCATCTCAGCCCAAAATCAATGAGACTTCTTCTATGGTAGACCTCCAGCCTTTCCAACACCTGCCCAGCATTGATGTCAGCATCGATGTGTTCCAGTACGGCACTGGGGAGGCGGATGGGGAAAGCAGTGGCTTCTCCAGTGAAGCTCATGGCTCAGACCTTCTACCTGCCAGACCCGGCAGAGCTCTGACAGTCTTCTTCAGCCTGAGGGTGACCAACATGGCCTTCTCCATGGACCTCTTCAACAAAAGCTCCTCTGAGTATAAAACTCTAGAGCAACGGTTCCTTCAACTGGTGAGAAGTTAGAGAAGAAGTTTCCAGTGAACATTTTCATTCAATAACTTGTTGTTTTCTTCACCAAACAGCTTGTTCCATACCTCCAGTCCAATCTGAACAACTTCCAAAACCTGGAGATCCTCAACTTCAGAAACGGCAGCATTGTCGTAAACAGCAGGATGCGTTTTGGTAAACCAGTTCCCCAAGAGGTGACCAACATCATCTACCTGATCCTGGAGGACTTTGCTAACACAGCCTACCACACCATGAACCTGGCCATCGACAAGTACTCCCTGGATGTTGAATCCGGTAGGACTGGGTTTCCATAGTGCTGTGGACTAGAGTTCAGTGGTTGGTTACGGATCGGCTCGTCCAGCTGCGGCTTTACTGTCGGTCTTTGATCGGTGGGTTTGTTCTGTAGGAACTTTAATCATTTGGTTCTTTGGATTCAGTCTTTCTAATATGAGCAGCAGCAGGCAAGCATTCAGGTTTTCCATTCTGTTTGTGCAGCGCCTCAGGCGCCCTTTCACCTCTTTGGATCTGAACTAATACCTTTGATAATCTGTCTGGGAGGAACGTGAGCCGCTGCAGGGCAACTGACTCACTGCAAAAGTCCACATCATGTTTGTTTGTCTCCATCTGCCTGAACCCAAGCTGTTGTCCTCTGTGAGGCTTCAGAGGGTCACTAGAGTCGTATCACGCTTCCTTTTGTTTATTGGTTCATTGGTTTTAGGGACATTGAGCCGTTTGGGAGGAAGTGTGATTTTAAACTAAGAGAAGTTGTGTTGAATCATAAAGAAAAAGCTCTATAGAGCTTCAATCCCGTCAGAAACTCAGCTGGACACCATGAAGGTTCCCCGTTAAACACTGAGAGGAGAACCACAGCAGGCCTGAGCAACCGCAGTTAGTTCCTGAGACCACCGGCAGGTTCCTAACTGGATAACCACACACTGGCTGGGTTTACTGTACTGCTCCCGGTGGCGGAAAACTGGTACAGCTGACAGTGGCACCTGCAGGAGGATCTGGGCATGAAAGTAAAATGTTTTTACCTGTTGGACTAAGAAATATTTATGCAGAGCGACCGCGCCTTAATCTGTCTGAGCCACTTTCAGGAGCTCCTGACTTATCAACCTAATCTACAGCAGTGACTCACTGGGGTCTGAACTCCTCATAATCACTTTACATCTGCGCTGCTCTCTGTCTGCACACGGCTTTCATTGCACAAGCACGTGTTGGAGCTGCATGGTGACAGAGGCTGCCGGCTGCACAGGGCAGGTCATAGAGCCCCATATCCTGCTGACCACATCAACCATCAGGTCCAACAGGTTTAACAGACTCAGTGCAGAGACCTGGATGCTGTCCTGGAACCAGAACCAGAACCGTCAATCAGAATTAGCTTTTCCTCCTGAGTCAAGGAGGCGAGAAGCTCCGAGTCGTGGTCCTGGAGACCAGTGGGCCTGATCTACAGGAAGTGGGCAATAAGTGGGCCTGATCTACAGGAAGTGGGCAATAAGTTGGCCTGATCTACAGGAAGTGGGCAATAAGTGGGCCTGATCTACAGGAAGTGGGCAATAAGTGGGCGTGATCTACAGGAAGTGGGTAATAAGTGGGCATGATCTACAGGAAGTGGGCAATAAGTGGGCGTGATCTACAGGAAGTGGGCAATAAGTTGGCCTGATCTACAGGAAGTGGGCAATAAGTGGGCCTGATCTACAGGAAGTGGGCAATAAGTGGGCGTGATCTACAGGAAGTGGGCAATAAGTGGGCCTGATCTACAGGAAGTGGGCAATAAGTGGGCCTGATCTACAGGAAGTGGGCAATAAGTGGGCCTGATCTACAGGAAGTGGGCAATAAGTGGGCGTGATCTACAGAAAGTGGGCAATAAGTGGGCATGATCTACAGGAAGTGGGAAATAAGTGGGCATGATCTACAGGAAGTAGGCAATAAGTGGGCGTGATCTACAGGAAGTGAGCAATAAGTGGGCCTGATCTACAGGAAGTGGGCAATAAGTGGGCCTGATCTACAGGAAGTGGGCAATAAGTGGGCGTGATCTACAGGAAGTGGGCAATAAGTGGGCCTGATCTACAGGAAGTGGGCAATAAGTGGGCGTGATCTACAGGAAGTGGGCAATAAGTGGGCGTGATCTACAGGAAGTGGGCAATAAGTGGGCGTGATCTACAGGAAGTGGGCAATAAGTGGGCCTGATCTACAGGAAGTGGGCAATAAGTGGGCGTGATCTACAGGAAGTGGGCAATAAGTGGGCCTGATCTACAGGAAGTGGGCAATAAGTGGGCGTGATCTACAGGAAGTGGGAAATTAGTGGGCCTGATCTACAGGAAGTGGACAATAAGTGGGCGTGATCTACAGGAAGTGGGCAATAAGTGGGCGTGATCTACAGGAAGTCGGCAATAAGTGGGCCTGATCTACAGGAAGTGGGCAATAAGTGGGCCTGATCTACAGGAAGTGGGCAATAAGTGGGTGTGATATACAGGAAGTGGGCAATAAGTGGGCCTGATCTACAGGAAGTGGGCAATAAGTGGGCCTGATCTACAGGAAGTGGGCAATAAGTGGGCCTGATCTACAGGAAGTGGGCAATAAGTGGGGCTGATCTACAGGAAGTGGGCAATAAGTGGGCTTGATCTACAGGAAGTGGGCAATAAGTGGGCGTGATCTACAGGAAGTGGGCAATAAGTGGGCCTGATCTATAGGAAGTGGGCAATAAGTGGGCGTGATCTACAGGAAGTGGGCAATAAGTGGGCGTGATCTACAGGAAGTGGGCAATAAGTGGGCGTGGTCTACAGGAAGTGGGCAATAAGTGGGCATGATCTACAGGAAGTGGGAAATAAGTGGGCATGATCTACAGGAAGTAGCTAATAAGTGGGCGTGATCTACAGGAAGTGGGCAATAAGTGGGCCTGATCTACAGGAAGTGGGCAATAAGTGGGCCTGATCTACAGGAAGTGGGCAATAAGTGGGCCTGATCTACAGGAAGTGGGCAATAAGTGGGCCTGATCTACAGGAAGTGGGCAATAAGTGGGCGTGATCCACAGGAAGCGGGCAATAAGTGGGCGTGATCTACAGGAAGTGGGCAATAAGTGGGCCTGATCTACAGGAAGTGGGCAATAAGTGGGCGTGATCTACAGGAAGTGGGCAATAAGTGGACATGATCTACAGGAAGTGGGCAATAAGTGGGCGTGATCTACAGGAAGTGGGCAATAAGTGGGCGTGATCTACAGGAAGTGGGCGTGATCTACAGGAAGAGGGCAATAAGTGGGCGGGATATTCAGGAAGTGGGCAATAAGTGGGCCTGATCTACAGGAAGTGGGCAATAAGTGGGCGTGATCTACAGGAAGTGGGCAATAAGTGGGCGTGATCTACAGGAAGTGGGCAATAAGTGTGCCTGATCTACAGGAAGTGGGCAATAAGTGGGCCTGATCTACAGGAAGTGGGCGTGATCTACAGGAAGTGGGCAATAAGTGGGCGTGATCTTCAGGAAGTGGGCAATAAGTGGGCGTGATCTACAGGAAGTGGGCAATAAGTGGGCCTGATCTACAGGAAGTGGGCAATAAGTGGGCGTGATCTACAGGAAGTGGGCAATAAGTGGGCCTGATCTAAAGGAAGTGGGCAATAAGTGGGTGTGATCTACAGGAAGTGGGCAATAAGTGGGCGTGATCTACAGGAAGTGGGCAATAAGTGGGCGTGATCTACAGGAAGTGGGCAATAAGTGGGCGTGATCTACAGGAAGTGGGCAATAAGTGTGCGTGATCTACAGTGATCTAATGTTAGTCACACAAACTGGTTTGGTTGTGTCCATTAATGAGCAGATTGTCTGTCTGACAGCGGTGATAAACAAAAGATGAGGTTGAAAGCCATGAAGGTGGAGCAAATGCTGCTGATTATTTAGAAATTAGTGATACTGAATGTTTACTGTTCACATCATAGACTTTCTGAAAGGCCTGCTAACTGGGTGGTGTCGTTGTCCAAGTTTAGGTTGAGTTTCCAGCGCCGTCTCTGAGGTGTTGTAGGTTTAACTGCTGCAGTTTGCAACGTTCATCACTTGGCAAAGCCTGAATGTGTCTGTGATGGATTCAGGTCCTTCTCTGCATTCCTGTGATGGTGTCTTTCTCTGCCAGGTGAGCGGGCCGATCCCTGTAAGTTCCAGGCCTGTAACGAGTTCTCCAGGTGTAAGGTGAATCAGTGGTCGGGGGAGGCGGAGTGCGTCTGTGACCCAGGCTACATAAGCATCGACGGCTTGCCGTGTCAGAGCATCTGTGATGTCCAACACGACTTCTGCCTCAACGATGGCAAATGTGACATCATTCCTGGAAAGGGCGCCATCTGCAGGTAGAGGGGGGAGTCGGTCAAAAGGAAACACCTCACAGTGGTCATGTTAACGATGTTCTTTCGAGCTTTCTACCACTCAGTGTTTATTTGAATCTTATTTAGAATATTAGCAATTTACATCTTTTAGCATAAAAAATAAAGAAATAAAATGAGGGATATTTTCTTATTTCATCCGGTTAATACCTGTGATTGTAGATATAGTAGTACGTATAGTAGTAATAGTTTACAGATTTTATAAAGTATGACTCCTGTGGATCTGTTCTAGTATAGAATGGATATCTAGTCTAACTGAAACTGAGGATTTCAAAGATTGCATTTGGATGAAAAGGCGTCTAAGCAGAAGTAGATCTATCAGAGAATACTTGAACGAGTCCAAGTCCTGTTCTTGGCTGCAGGTGTCGAGTTGGGGAGAACTGGTGGTACCGCGGGGAGCACTGTGAGGAGTATGTCTCAGAGCCGTTGGTGGTGGGCATCGCTATCGCCTCGGTAGCTGGTTTCCTGTTGGTGGCTGGTGGGATCATCTTCTTCCTGGCCAGAACCCTCAGAGAACAGTATGATGGCGAAGACACCGAGGACCCGCTAAGGTGGACCCAACTCTGGATTTTAGGAGCTAATTTAATCTGACATTTGCCTGAAATCAAACGTTGATCTTCTCCCTGTTTAGACGGCATGAGAGTCTTCCAACTTTGGAGCGAGCCACAAAGTTCAACCCAATGTTTCAGAGCGACCCAGTTACCTCTCAGTACTACCGTCGCTATGACGACAGCCTGCCCCAGTACCACCAGTGCCGTGACTCAACCCAGCCCCAGTACAGCTCTTCAGTCCTGAACAGAGAAGAAATAGTCACCATCAGCCAAAACACAACCCTGTCTAAAGAGGTAACCTCCCTGTGGAATCCCTCAGTAGGTGGAGAGACGTGCCTCTAATAAAGAGTGGAAAGTATTTAATAAAGTAACTCACGGTTAAAATATTACCTCTAGGCTGTAAATGTCTTTGTTTAGAGATGAGATGTTCGACTGACTGATGGATGATTCTCCACCTGAACCTCCGTCCTGAGGAGGGGGTTGGTTTCCTCCACCTTTCCTCAGTCAATCAATTAATCAATTTCTTTATTGTCAACTACAATTTACATTGTAATCAAGATTTCAGTTTCAGTACAAACATCTCATGCATTGGGGTGGGGGGATCTGAAAGAGAGAATGGCTTACTGAAGCCATACGTGCCGCAGAACATGGCCTTTGGCGCGTTCTTATGGCTGCCGAGGGCCCGTAGGCGGTTCCCTATAGTTTGAGATATCAAAAAGCCTCGGCACACGAAAAGCATCTGGAAAACAGCAGACGGACATTTCAACAGAAGGAAAACAGCAGACGGACATTTCAGGAGAAGGAAAACAGCAGACGGACATTTCAGCAGAAGGAAAACAGCAGACGGACATTTCAGCATCTGGAAAACAGCAGACGGACATTTCAGCAGAAGGAAAACAGCAGACGGACATTTCAGGAGAAGGAAAACAGCAGACGGACATTTCAGCAGAAGGAAAACAGCAGACGGACATTTCAGCAGAAGGAAAACACCAGACGGACATTTCAGCAGAAGGAAAACAGCAGACGGACATTTCAACAGAAGGAAAACAGCAGACGGACATTTCAGCAGAAGGAAAACACCAGACGGACATTTCAGCAGAAGGAAAACAGCAGACGGACATTTCAACAGAAGGAAAACACCAGACGGACATTTCAACAGAAGGAAAACAGCAGAAGCAATCATATGAAAGTCAATATGAAATTTGAGACATTAGTTGTGTATGTATGATGAGTGTGTTCAGTTTGTCACTGAACGCTGTCAATGGGCCATGGTCCGTGATGAGATGGACGTTTATCAACAGTTCTGTGCGTAGGTAGGGGAGGGGGGGGAGCAGTTCTCGTCCTTCAGCCATAACATCCCGGGGAAATTTGATCAGGTTGAGGTCGAATCCAGAATAACCCTCATTGTTTTGAGAGTCAGCTTTGAGTCTTTTCTTGCTGGCTCTTCGTGGCGAGTCCAATTTTCCAAATGTGTTGAGATTTTCCACCTTGAAGTGAGCGTGCACATCCAAGGTAATATCTCACCTTTTAGTTCAACCACCGCAGCCAACCTGCGTTCGATCGCACCCAGCATACGGCTCAGCTGCTCGTTCACAGCCTCTGTGAGGTCATCAACCGCTGCTGGCAGCCTGATCAATGGCGCCGACATCCTCTGTAATTGTAGATCCATCAGGTATCCTCCAAATCCAAACAGGAGAAATCCGAGTATCATAAATCCAAATATCCACACATCTTCGATATCCTCCAGTGACGGCGTTGTGAAACAGACCATCCTCCAAGCCTTCCAGGAGTCCATGGTGTTTCCCATTTAGTATGTCCCAGCAGCACAGGACTGGTCCCCTTTTCCCTGTCTGCCAGTTTAGAACATTTAATCAATTGCATTGAGAGACCAGCTGACCGGTTCCATTGTTTGAGTTCAAGTGAAATGAAGCCTAGAAACAGCAAAGCAGGAACAGAGCGGGGAGGACCAGGAGGACCAGGAGCAGCAGGAAAATGGGACCGCCTCCTTTAAGAGTAAGAACAGAAAGGAAGGACTGAGTCAGAATTCAGTTTCCTCCACCTGAACCTCCGTCCTGAGGTTGGGTATTTGTTTTCCTCTGTGGCTCCTTCATCCAGAGGGCGCTGATAAGCCGGCGGTCTTTACCTCCTCCTGGAGGTCTGGCTCTACTTTCTTACTTTAATGGAGGGATTTGGACTCTCCAGGCTTAGCCGACCCAATGCTGTGACCTTTCTTTGGCTCAGACGTTTTCAGGCTCAGCAGGATGTTTGTACTATGCAGATCAGTATTTTGCTCTTATGTAAACTTGATCTCAGAATATGACCTTTGACCTCTCTGCAGGAGATCCAGGAGCGTCTCAGAATAATCGAGTTATGCTCCAGAGATCAACGCTTTGCAGAGTTTGTCAGGCAGACACAAGTGTGAGTGCTCCTTAAATGTTCAAAATGAAGAGTTTTCTAACCTTTGCTGAACAGGTAGGGATAATATTTGAATATTTACTATAGAAAATGTTTTTTTAAATTACTTAAAATCTGTCTTAATAAATAATAAATCCAGATGTAGTTTTATTTATTAGGCAGGTCTAAGCTGTTCAGGTGTTGGAGAAAAAAAATAAAATCTACCAATTAGCAGAGTCTTAAGACTAGATTGGAAGCAGAAAGACCTCCATCAAGCAGAGCTATACCTAAAACTCACACATGATCTGGATCATCACCAAAAATGGAAAAGCTTGTTTCACATCTTATAAAAATATTATCAACATCTGTTCTTAACGTTTTTGTTATTTTGGAAATAGACAAACAGATGCTGATGAAAACATGAGCTCCTTAGCAGAGCGAATAGCTGCAACATCTAAAGAAAATGATAATAATGTTGAATATCTGCTGAACATCCTGATGAATGACAACAAAACGTGAGAGAAATCAGATCATTGGATTCGCAGAGCAACTGAACTCCACCCAGTTTTTGGTTTTATTGTAAACTGTGGAAGCAGCAGAGGGTCTGGAGATCCTCAGTCTTCCACTCATCAACTAACACAACCTGACATCTTCACTCCATCCATCCTCTACTTGTGTTTCTGCATGAAAACAGCAAAAAGCAGCAAACTAATCCTGTGTTTCCTGTTGATGGCATAGATTCCTGGAGAGGAGAGGAAGCTCTGCGACGTAACCTGGCCTCCAGGTACCTGCATACCTGCTATTATTTAACCACTTCACTGTTTAAACCACCAGATTTCACCACAACAGCAGAAACTAGAAACAAATCTAATGTTTTCTCCACATAATGCTTCAAATGTGAGAAAAAGCAGTTTGTAAATCTGAAATGAACCAGCTGTGTCTATCAATATAAAACCAGCTGACCAACTCAGCAGCGTTTTCACTCACCAGAGGTGTAGAAACCCACAGGGCGTTGAACTATGTAGCAGCACAGAGCATGGAATGTACCATGTTTGGGGGCTTGTCCAGGATGCTTTTCCACTGCCACCCTCTGAGCTAAGCTTGACTGTAGGCAAAGTAGGATAGTTTGCATAAAATGATTTACAGTTCAGACCTCAGGAAGTTGTTTTTTCCAGCTCAGCCTGGTTTGTTGTGAGATAAAATGTCTTTTCAAAGAAACATGAAGGTTTTAACTCTGTTGTTTCTCCACAGAAACCAACATTACCTGCAGAAGAAACTAGTTTACGAAGATGCTGCTGCCGTTGGCTGAGCTGGAGCTGAAGGCGACCAGATGCTGACGGATGTTGGAGTTTGTTTTTTTTAAGAACTATTTGATTATTTGCTCTTGAAGTGAACTTTAACTTTCGATTTAGTTTCATGTTTTTTATTATGAAGCGTTGATTTCGAGGAATATTTGTTGCTAATCTTTGATTGTTCCTGAGTTCCTCCTTCTGATAAGCTTAGCTTCATCTTCAGTTTGAGTTTCAGTGTTTCTGGGTGTATCCTGGCTTTCTGGTTTCCACTTTGCTCATGAAACCCAGCAGTGTTTCTCGCCCTGGTGCCTTCACTGCTCTGTTAGATCTTTTGGGATGTGATATGAAAACCAAAAACCTCCTGCTTTTTCTTTTCTTCTGCAAACTGCTCATCAATGTTTACATTTCTCTATCAGAGGAAGATCTTAACTCTGACTCCATAAAAGGATGAGTGTAGTTTATGTTTTGTCTTTTCAGAGACTATTGTCCCTTAGAACCAGTTGGCCCTAAAGTTTTTCTATAGATTCATGAATGTTTAGGTTTATTCTGGATCTGCATCATCTTGATCCTCCAGATCTGATGGTTTATCCAAGAAACGACTTTAACTGCTTCAGTGAGACAAAAGCCTCTGAGTAAAAATGTATCTAACACCATAACAAGCTTTTCTCAGACCTCTGCAGACAGTTTGAAGGTATTGGTTAGCTTCTGGAAAGTACCACCTGGTCCCAGTAAAGTAGTGCTGTTTCATCATTAACCCTTTCAACCCCCCTTCAAGCTCTTCCACGAGTACTGCCTCCTAGTGGTTAGAGAATTGCACTTGAATCCTGGAGGTTCTGAGTTCAAGTCCCACTCATCCCCACAGCCTGCCACTCTGGGTGCTTGAGCAAGACCTTTAACCCCTCACTGCTCCCCGGGTGCCGCACTATGGCAGCTCACTGCTTCCCCATTGGATGGGTAAAGAGAGTGAAGAGGAGACAATTAAAGGAATTACTTTTACAATCTGCTTGCTTCTGGTTCCATTTGCTGCCAGTCGCTCTAAAAACTTAACGCCAACCGTCACTTCCTGAAAACTATAATCTGCAGCCACTGATTTCTGAGCTAAAGTTTGTCTCAGTACGATATAGTAGCATTAGCTAGCATTAGCGTTGGCTAGCATTAGCGTTGGCTAGCATTAGATGACTTTGCTTCAGGTTGTGCAGCTCCGACTTTTTCACGTCTCTGAATGAGAGTAAAATCTCAGCATCCCCAGTGGGCGTGTCCACAGCGGGGGGGGGGGGGGGGGGGGGGTGTTCACAGAGGACATGTCCTCAGAGGGCTTGGTCACAGATTTCCCAAAAGAAGTTTGCGCACCCCGCATGGCTCTTCAAGGATTTATGAATGTAACGTTTCGGTCGTTATGACCTTCATCAGACTCACGATTCGGACTGGAAATGACGTCTTTCCGAAGAGGAAGTATCTTCATGTGATTGAGTTAAATGCAGATGATGATTCCAGGATGTTTTTCTACTTTCTCTACTTGTTGTGTTTTGTTCTGAATGAACCAGCAGGTTTAGATCCTTCTATTCTCACCTGATGGTTCAATGTTTTTGTGCTGTTTAGAGATTCCAGGTGTTACCTGCATCCCTTCCTGAATTAGTTGGGTGTTTTCTAATAGTTGAATATTGATGTTTCTGTGATTTCCATCCTGTTTCCATGGCTCACCTCTGTGCAGAACTACTGTAGGCATGGGAGGTGGACTTGTCAAACTTTTCTAAAATAAAATGCTGACTTTCTATTACAGCGTTAGATGGTGTTTGTTTGTTAAGCACCTAAAATGCTTGAAACCAGGACATGTATAGATTATAGAGATCAAAGGCTGGTGTTGTCTAGACGAATGGGACCAAACTGACAGGTTGCAGGTTTACAGCTCATCGCCATGACAACCTGATGACAGCGCAAGTAAAACTTTAAATGACCAAAACATGGATGGATGGATGACGGATGGATGGAAATATGGATGGATGAAGGATGAATGGATGATGGATGGATGAATGATGGATGGATGGATGATGGATGGATGGATGGATGATGGATGGATGGAAATATGGATGGATGAAGGATGAATGGATGATGGATGGATGAAGGATGGATGGATGGATGAATGAAGGATGAATGGATGGATGGATGATGGCTGGATGATGGATGGGTGGATAAAGGATGGATGGGTGAATGATGGATGGATGAATGATGGATGGATGGATTATGGATGGATGGATGAATGATGGATGAATGGTGGATGGATGAAGGATGAATGGATGTATGGATGATGGATGGGTGAAGGATGGATGTTGGATGGACGGATGGATGGATGAAGGAAGGATGAATGATGGATGGATGTTGAATGAATGGATGGATGGATGGATGAAGGATGGATCGATGTTGGATGAATGGATGGATGGATGTTGGATGGATAGAGGATGGATGGATGGATGGATGGATGATGGAATGATGGATGGATGAAGGATGAATGGATGGATGCATGATTGATGGATGGGTGGATAAATGATGGATGGGTGGATAAAGGATGGATGGGTGATGGATGGATGAATGATGGATGGATGAATGATGGATGGATGGATGGATGGATGATGGATGGGTGGATAAAGGATGGATGGGTGAATGATGGATGGATGGATGATGGATGGATGAATGATGGATGGATGAATGATGGATGGATGGATGGATGGATGATGGATGGGTGGATAAAGGATGGATGGGTGATGGATGGGTGGATAAAGGATGGATGGGTGATGGATGGATGAATGATGGATGGATGAATGATGGATGGATGGATGGATGGATGATGGATGGGTGGATAAAGGATGGATGGGTGAATGATGGATGGATGGATGATGGATGGATGAATGATGGATGAATGATGGATGAATGAATGGATGGATGATGGATGGATGGATGATGGATGGGTGGATAAAGGATGGATGGGTTAATGATGGATGGATGGATGATGGATGGATGAATGAATGATGGATGAATGATGGATGGATGAAGGATGAATGGATGATGGATGGGTGGATAAAGGATGGATGATGGATGGATGGATGATTGATGGATGATGGATGGGTGGATGAATAAAGGATGGATGAAGGATGGATGGATGGATGAAGGATGGATGGATGGATGAAGGATGGATGATGAATGGATGGATGATGGATGGATGGATGGTTGGATGGATGGATGAAGGTTGGATGGATGGATGGTTGGATGGATGGATGAAGGTTGGATGAAGGATGGATGGATGAATGATGGATGGATGGATGGATGATGGATGGATGATGGATGGTTGGATGGATGGAAGGATGCAGGATGGATGGATGGATGAAGGATGGATGGATGAATGATGGATGGATAATGGATGAATGATGGATGGTGATGGATGGATGATGGATGGATGGATGAATGATGGATGATGGATGGTGATGGATGGATGGATGGATGGATGAATGGATGGATGGAAGGATGCAGGATGTATGGATGGATGAAGGATGGATGGATGAATGATGGATGGATGGATGGTGATGGATGGATGGATGATGGATGAATGATGGATGGATGAAGGTTGGATGAAGGATTTATGGATGAATGATGGATGGATGAAGGATGGATGAATGATTGATGATGGATGGATGGATGATGGATGGATGAATGATTGATGATGGATGGATGATGGATGGATGCATGAATGATTGATGATGGATGGATGAACGATGGATGATGGGTGGATGGATGGATGAATGATTGATGATGGATGGATGGATGAATGATGGATGATGGATGGTGATGGATGGATGGATGATGGATGAATGATGGATGGATGAAGGTTGGATGAAGGATGGATGGATGAATGATGGATGGATGAAGGATGGATGATGAATGGATGGATGGATGAATGGATGATAGATGGTTGGATGGATGGAAGGATGGAGGATGGATGGATGGATGAATGTTGGATGGATGAAGGATGGATGAATGATTGATGATGGATGGATGGATGATGGATGGATGAATGATTGATGATGGATGGATGATGGATGGATGATGGATGGATGCATGAATGATTGATGATGGATGGATGATGGATGGATGATGGATGGATGAAGGATGGATGAATGATGGATGATGGATGGATGGTCCTCTTCTGCAGTGAAGGTGGTCGGCGTTCGCTGCAGTTTCCATGTGTTTTATTGCATTTAATATGAAAACATCAGAGCAGGTAAGAATAAATGAGGAATTTTAAAACAAGTTAGAAGAAAATGAGATAATTTCCAATCCTTTCATTTTATCCAGATACAGAAATTAAAGACGTTCTACTCATCATCTGTCAGCAGAACATGGAAATCTAACCTTCCTCGCCTCAACATGCAATAAAACACAAAGTTAGAAATGAATTCAGATCTGCTGAGGCCACTTCCTTCATTAATGTCATCAATGATAAATAAAATAAACTAATAGGTCAGTCAAACAGTAAACAAAGAGAATGTGATCCTGAAGCTGCTTTAACACATTTCACAGATATTTCATTATAGTGGTGAATCAGCACTAATAGGTGAATCAATGTAATCCCTCAAGGAATTGAGCCACTCTAATATAAATGTGTGTTGCGCTGAGAGGTGAGGAAAGAAACATTCAGCAGAGTCGGTTGGAGCAAAAACAAAATGTGATTTATTAGGTCTCTATCATCACCGCATACTTAGAACATAATGGCAGCTTTCCCATCAGGGTTAGGGTTAGACAGTGTGAAGTGTTTGTGCAAATTGGGCAATGATGAGCAAAATTAAAGTGTTAGTCATTTTTATTCAAACATAATAGTTTTTCCACGTTTTTTGGTTTTAATCAGGTTGGAAGTTGTGTTCAACCAATCTTTTGGCTAAACCTGCCTAATTTACCCAATCTATATTTTTACTCGGGCAAAACAATGCAAATTAGTCTCATCAACCAAAATAATTAAGTTTAATTGCAGCTTTCAAAAGCCAAAGACAGGCCTTGAACCATCAACCTCTAGAGTGACAGCCTATGTCTTACAGATGACACCACCTATGTAGGCAACTGTAGCTGGGAGAAAGTACTCCTTAACAGTTAAGTGTTAACACTGGCTTTGTCGGTGGTTTGCTCAAATTCTGATCATTGCATTGTTTATTCTGACCAAATTAACTTTAAGCAACTAGATTGGTTGTTTTTCCAACCAATCTATTCTTAGAATCTATCCAAACTTTATCCAGCTGAGAGCATCTCTCCTCCAAACACCCACATCTTGACTGAACACTGAGGCTGTTCTGTCAAGATTCTTGCGCTTCCTGAACCACTTCCTGAAGCGGTCACATGGTTTCACGGTAGCGAGGCCTCGGACGTCATCAATTTTGGCCCCTCCTGTAAATGAATCACGCCTCGACACACCCTTCGGGGAAACGCCCCCTCCATTATTCGACACGCCTCGAAGCCTCGGCTCATCTCATAACATCACTAATATATATGCATATGAATATATGTATATGCAGTACTTGAGTTGTAAAAAAATAATTATGGTGATGGTGGATATTTTTATTTGAAAGCATACATAGCCTAATGAATATAGTGTATTAACCTAAAGCAATATTCATGGTCTGGTTGTTCCATGTCGGGTACGCCAGTCATTGATCTTGACCAAGAAATCTTACAGTAGAACTGCAGTCAGTCCCTGGACTGCCATGGCTAGCACTGCCCCTACATAGTTAGCATGGATACCACTGCCCCTTCATAGTTAACATGGCTAGCACTGCCCCTAGATAGTTAGCATGGCTATCACTGCCCCTACCTAGTTATCATGGCTAGCACTGCCCCTACATAGTTAGCATGGCTATCACTGCCCCTACATAGCTTGCATGGCAATCACTGCCCCTACATAGTTAGCATGGCTATCACTGCCCCTAGATAGTTAGCATGGCTATCACTGCCCCTACATAGTTAGCATGGCTATCACTGCCCCTAGATAGTAAGCATGGCTATCACTGCCCCTGCCTAGTTATCATGGCTAGCACTGCCCTTACATAGTTAGCATGGCTATCACTGCCCCTACATAGCTTGCATGGCTATCACTGCCCCTACATAGTTAGCATGGCTATCACTGCCCCTAGATAGTTAGCATGGCTATCACTGTCCCTACATAGTTTGCATGGCTATCACTGCCCCTACATAGTTAGCATGACTGGCACTGCCCTTACATAGTTAGCATGGCTATCACTGCCCCTACATAGTTAGATGGCTAGCACTGTTCCTACATAGTTTGCATGGCTAGCACTACCCCTACATAGTTACCATGGCTAGCACTGCCCCTAGATAGTTAGCATGGCTATCACTGCCCCTACATAGTTAGATGGCTAGCACTGTCCCTACATAGTTAGCATGGATACCACTGCCCCTACATAGTTAACATGGCTAGCACTGCCCCTAGATAGTTAGCATGGCTATCACTGCCCCTACCTAGTTATCATGGCTAGCACTGCCCCTACATAGCTTGCATGGCTATCACTGCCCCTACATAGTTAGCATGGCTATCACTGCCCCTAGATAGTTAGCATGGCTATCACTGTCCCTACATAGTTTGCATGGCTATCACTGCCCCTACATAGTTAGCATGGCTGGCACTGCCCTTACATAGTTAGCAGGGCTATCACTGGCCCTACATAGTTAGATGGCTAGCACTGTTCCTACAGAGTTTGCATGGCTAGCACTACCCCTACATAGTTAGCATGGCTAGCACTGCCCCTAGATAGTTAGCATGGCTATCACTGCCCCCACATAGTTAGCATGACTATCACTGCCCCTATATAGTTAGATGGCTAGCACTGCCCCTACATAGTTAGCATGGCTATCACTGCCCCTACATAGATAGCATGGCTATAACTGCCCCTAGATAGTTAGCATGGCTATCACTGCCCCTGCCTAGTTATCATGGCTAGCACTGCCCCTACATAGTTATCATGGCTAACACTGCCCTTACATAGTTTGCATGGCTATCACTGTCCCTACATAGTTTGCATGGCTATCACTGCCCCTAAATAGTTAGATGGCTAGCACTGCCCCTACATAGTTAGCATGGCTATCACTGTCCCTACAGAGTTTGCATGGCTAGCATTGCCCCTACATAGTTAGCATGGCTATCACTGCCCCTACATAGTTAGCATGGCTATCACTGTCCCCACATAGTTAGCATGGCTATCACTGCCCCTACATAGTTAGATGGCTAGCACTGCCCCTACATAGTTAGCATGGCTATCACTGCCCCTAGATTGTTAGCATGGCTCACTGCCCCTACATAGTTAGCATGGCTATCACTGTCCCTACATAGTTTGCATGGCTAGCACTGCCCCTACATAGTTAGCATGGCTATAACTGCCCCTAGATTGTTAGCATGGCTATCACTTCCCCCACATAGTTAGCCTGGCTAGCACTGCCCCTACATAGTTAGCATGGCTAGCACTGCCCCTGCATAGTTAGCATGCCTAGCACTGCCCCTACATAGTCATATGGCTATCTCTGCCCCTACATAGTTTGCATGGCTAGCACTTCCCCTACATAGTTAGCATGGCTATCACTGCCCCTACATAGTTAGCATGGCTATCATTGCCCCTACATAGTTAAGATGGCTATCACTTTCCCTACATATTTAGCATGCCTAGCACTGCCCCTGCATAGTTAGCATGGCTAGCACTGCCCCTACATAGTTAGGATGGCTGTCACTGCCCCTACATAGTCAGCACGCCTAGCACTGCCCCTACATAGTTAGCATGGCTATCACTGCCCCTGCATAGTTAGCATGCCTAGCACTGCCCCTGCATAGTTAGCATGGCTAGCACTGCCCCTACATAGTTAAGATGGCTATCACTGCCCCTACATAGTTAGCATGCCTAGCACTGCCCCTACATAGTTAAGATGGCTATCACTGCCCCTACATAGTTAGCATGCCTAGCAACATTGCAAATGAATTTCTGAATCTTTTAAAGTCAGGTATCTCTTAATTCAAATTCAATTCAATTAAATTGAAACAGCTGAAATAATTTTCAAAATCTAAAAAAGCTGCTTAAAAATGCAAATGCATTAGAATTAGCCTGAAAACGAAATAAGCCTGTATAAAATATAATAATCGAACCCACCCTCGCTGAATATGGCCGATTCAGGCTGAATGTGGCCGATTCAAGCTGAGTGTGGCCAATGGAGGCTAAATGTTGCCGATGGAGGCTGAATGTGGCCGATCGAGGCTGAATGTGGCCGATTGAGGCTGAATGTGGCAGATGGAGGCTCAACGTGGCCGAGGGAGGCTGAATGTGGCCGATTCAAGCTGATTGTGGCTGATGGAGGCTGAATGTGGCCGATAGAGTCCGAATGTGGCCGATGGAGGCTAAATGTGGCTGATTCAAGCTGAATGTGGCCGATGGAGGCTCAACATGGCCGATGGAGGCTGAATGTGGCTGATTCAAGCTGAATGTGGCCGATAGAGGCTCAACATGGCCGATGGAGGCTGAATGTGGCTGATTCAAGCTGAATGTGGCTGATGGAGGCGGAATGTGGCAGATGGAGGCTGAATGTGGCTGATTCAAGCTGAATGTGGCTGATGGAGGCTGAATGTGGCTGATGGAGGCTGAATGTGGCTGATTCAAGCTGAATGTGGCCGATAGAGGCTCAACATGGCCGATGGAGGCTGAATGTGGCTGATGGAGGCTGAATCTGGCTGATTCAAGCTGAATGTGGCCGATAGAGGCTCAGCATGGCCGATGGAGGCTGAATGTGGCCGATGGAGGCTGAATGCGGCTGATTCAAGCTGAATGTGGCTGATGGAGGCTGAATGTGGCCAATAGAGTCCGAATGTGGCCGATGGAGGCTGAATGTGGCCGATTGAGGCTGAATGTGGCTAATTCAAGCTGAATGTGGCTGATGGAGGCTGAATGTGGCCGATGGAGGCTGAATGTGGCTGATTCAAGCTGAATGTGGCCGATGGAGGCTGAATGTGGCCGATAGAGTCCGAATATGGCCGATGGAGGCTGAATGTGGCTGATTCAAGCTGAATGTTGGTGATGGAGGCTGAATGTGGCCGATGGAGGCTGAATGTGGCTGTTGGAGGCTGAATGTGGCCGATGGAGGCTGAATGTAGCTGATGGAGGCTGAATGTGGCTGATGGAGGCTGAATGTGGCCGATGGAGGCTGAATGTGGCTGATTCAAGCTGAATGTGGCTGATGGAGGCTGAATGTGGCCGATGGAGGCTGAATGTGGCCGATCGAGGCTGAATGTGGCCGATGGAGGCTGAATGTGGCCGAGAGAGTCCGAATGTGGCTGATGGAGGCTGAATGTGGCTGATTCAAGCTGAATGTGGCCGATAGAGGCTGAGTGTGGCTGATTCAAGCTGAATGTGGCTGATGGAGGCTGAATGTGGCCGATAGAGTCCGAATGTGGCCGATGGAGGCTGAATGTGGCCGATGGAAGCTGAATGTGGCTAATTCAAGCTGAATGTGGCTGATGGAGGCTGAATGTGGCCGATGGAGGCTGAATGTGGCCGATCGAGGCTGAATGTGGCCGATTGAGGCTGAATGTGGCAGATGGAGGCTCAACGTGGCCGAGGGAGGCTCAACGTGGCCGATGAAGTTTGAATGTGGCTGATTCAAGCTGAATGTGGCCGATAGAGGCTCAACATGGCCGATGGAGGCTGAATGTGGCTGATTCAAGCTGAATGTGGCTGATGGAGGCTGAATGTGGCAGATGGAGGCTGAATGTGGCTGATTCAAGCTGAATGTGGCTGATGGAGGCTGAATGTGGCTGATGGAGGCTGAATGTGGCTGATTCAAGCTGAATGTGGCTGATAGAGGCTCAACATGGCCGATGGAGGCTGAATGTGGCCGATAGAGTCCGAATATGGCCGATGGAGGCTGAATGTGGCTGATTCAAGCTGAATGTTGGTGATGGAGGCTGAATGTGGCCGATGGAGGCTGAATGTGGCTGTTGGAGGCTGAATGTGGCCGATGGAGGCTGAATGTAGCTGATGGAGGCTGAATGTGGCTGATGGAGGCTGAATGTGGCCGATGGAGGCTGAATGTGGCTGATTCAAGCTGAATGTGGCTGATGGAGGCTGAATGTGGCCGATGGAGGCTGAATGTGGCCGATCGAGGCTGAATGTGGCCGATGGAGGCTGAATGTGGCCGAGAGAGTCCGAATGTGGCTGATGGAGGCTGAATGTGGCTGATTCAAGCTGAATGTGGCCGATAGAGGCTGAGTGTGGCTGATTCAAGCTGAATGTGGCTGATGGAGGCTGAATGTGGCCGATAGAGTCCGAATGTGGCCGATGGAGGCTGAATGTGGCCGATGGAAGCTGAATGTGGCTAATTCAAGCTGAATGTGGCTGATGGAGGCTGAATGTGGCCGATGGAGGCTGAATGTGGCCGATTGAGGCTGAATGTGGCAGATGGAGGCTCAACGTGGCCGAGGGAGGCTCAACGTGGCCGATGAAGTTTGAATGTGGCTGATTCAAGCTGAATGTGGCCGATAGAGGCTCAACATGGCCGATGGAGGCTGAATGTGGCTGATTCAAGCTGAATGTGGCTGATGGAGGCTGAATGTGGCAGATGGAGGCTGAATGTGGCTGATTCAAGCTGAATGTGGCTGATGGAGGCTGAATGTGGCTGATGGAGGCTGAATGTGGCTGATTCAAGCTGAATGTGGCTGATAGAGGCTCAACATGGCCGATGGAGGCTGAATGTGGCTGATGGAGGCTGAATGTGGCTGATTCAAGCTGAATGTGGCCGATAGAGGCTCAGCATGGCCGATGAAGGCTGAATGTGGCTGATTCAAGCTGAATGTGGCTGATGGAGGCTGAATGTGGCCGATAGAGTCCGAATGTGGCCGATGGAGGCTGAATGTGGCCGATTGAGGCTGAATGTGGCCGATAGAGTCCGAATATGGCCGATGGAGGCTGAATGTGGCTGATTCAAGTTGAATGTGGCTGATGGAGGCTGAATGTGGCCGATGGAGGCTGAATGTGGCTGATGGAGGCTGAATGTGGCCGATGGAGGCTGAATGTAGCTGATGGAGGCTGAATGTGGCTGATGGAGGCTGAATGTGGCCGATGGAGGCTGAATGTGGCTGATTCAAGCTGAATGTGGCTGATGGAGGCTGAATGTGGCAGATGGAGGCTGAATGTGGCTGATTCAAGCTGAATGTGGCTGATGGAGGCTGAATGTGGCTGATGGAGGCTGAATGTGGCTGATTCAAGCTGAATGTGGCTGATAGAGGCTCAACATGGCCGATGGAGGCTGAATGTGGCTGATGGAGGCTGAATGTGGCTGATTCAAGCTGAATGTGGCCGATAGAGGCTCAGCATGGCCGATGAAGGCTGAATGTGGCTGATTCAAGCTGAATGTGGCTGATGGAGGCTGAATGTGGCCGATAGAGTCCGAATGTGGCCGATGGAGGCTGAATGTGGCCGATTGAGGCTGAATGTGGCCGATAGAGTCCGAATATGGCCGATGGAGGCTGAATGTGGCTGATTCAAGTTGAATGTGGCTGATGGAGGCTGAATGTGGCCGATGGAGGCTGAATGTGGCTGATGGAGGCTGAATGTGGCCGATGGAGGCTGAATGTAGCTGATGGAGGCTGAATGTGGCTGATGGAGGCTGAATGTGGCCGATGGAGGCTGAATGTGGCTGATTCAAGCTGAATGTGGCCGATGGAGGCTGAATGTGGCCGATAGAGTCCGAATATGGCCGATGGAGGCTGAATGTGGCTGATTCAAGCTGAATGTTGGTGATGGAGGCTGAATGTGGCCGATGGAGGCTGAATGTGGCTGTTGGAGGCTGAATGTGGCCGATGGAGGCTGAATGTAGCTGATGGAGGCTGAATGTGGCTGATGGAGGCTGAATGTGGCCGATGGAGGCTGAATGTGGCTGATTCAAGCTGAATGTGGCTGATGGAGGCTGAATGTGGCCGATGGAGGCTGAATGTGGCCGATCGAGGCTGAATGTGGCCGATGGAGGCTGAATGTGGCCGAGAGAGTCCGAATGTGGCTGATGGAGGCTGAATGTGGCTGATTCAAGCTGAATGTGGCCGATAGAGGCTGAGTGTGGCTGATTCAAGCTGAATGTGGCTGATGGAGGCTGAATGTGGCCGATAGAGTCCGAATGTGGCCGATGGAGGCTGAATGTGGCCGATGGAAGCTGAATGTGGCTAATTCAAGCTGAATGTGGCTGATGGAGGCTGAATGTGGCCGATGGAGGCTGAATGTGGCCGATCGAGGCTGAATGTGGCCGATTGAGGCTGAATGTGGCAGATGGAGGCTCAACGTGGCCGAGGGAGGCTCAACGTGGCCGATGAAGTTTGAATGTGGCTGATTCAAGCTGAATGTGGCCGATAGAGGCTCAACATGGCCGATGGAGGCTGAATGTGGCTGATTCAAGCTGAATGTGGCTGATGGAGGCTGAATGTGGCAGATGGAGGCTGAATGTGGCTGATTCAAGCTGAATGTGGCTGATGGAGGCTGAATGTGGCTGATGGAGGCTGAATGTGGCTGATTCAAGCTGAATGTGGCTGATAGAGGCTCAACATGGCCGATGGAGGCTGAATGTGGCCGATAGAGTCCGAATATGGCCGATGGAGGCTGAATGTGGCTGATTCAAGCTGAATGTTGGTGATGGAGGCTGAATGTGGCCGATGGAGGCTGAATGTGGCTGTTGGAGGCTGAATGTGGCCGATGGAGGCTGAATGTAGCTGATGGAGGCTGAATGTGGCTGATGGAGGCTGAATGTGGCCGATGGAGGCTGAATGTGGCTGATTCAAGCTGAATGTGGCTGATGGAGGCTGAATGTGGCCGATGGAGGCTGAATGTGGCCGATCGAGGCTGAATGTGGCCGATGGAGGCTGAATGTGGCCGAGAGAGTCAGAATGTGGCTGATGGAGGCTGAATGTGGCTGATTCAAGCTGAATGTGGCCGATAGAGGCTGAGTGTGGCTGATTCAAGCTGAATGTGGCTGATGGAGGCTGAATGTGGCCGATAGAGTCCG
Source organism: Cyprinodon diabolis (assembly GCA_030533445.1). Classification (NCBI taxonomy): domain Eukaryota; kingdom Metazoa; phylum Chordata; class Actinopteri; order Cyprinodontiformes; family Cyprinodontidae; genus Cyprinodon; species Cyprinodon diabolis. The sequence goes on from CM060085.1 coordinate 23,353,337, forward strand.
AATGTGGCCGATGGAGGCTGAATGTGGCCGATGGAAGCTGAATGTGGCTAATTCAAGCTGAATGTGGCTGATGGAGGCTGAATGTGGCCGATGGAGGCTGAATGTGGCCGATCGAGGCTGAATGTGGCCGATTGAGGCTGAATGTGGCAGATGGAGGCTCAACGTGGCCGAGGGAGGCTCAACGTGGCCGATGAAGTTTGAATGTGGCTGATTCAAGCTGAATGTGGCCGATAGAGGCTCAACATGGCCGATGGAGGCTGAATGTGGCTGATTCAAGCTGAATGTGGCTGATGGAGGCTGAATGTGGCAGATGGAGGCTGAATGTGGCTGATTCAAGCTGAATGTGGCTGATGGAGGCTGAATGTGGCTGATGGAGGCTGAATGTGGCTGATTCAAGCTGAATGTGGCTGATAGAGGCTCAACATGGCCGATGGAGGCTGAATGTGGCTGATGGAGGCTGAATGTGGCTGATTCAAGCTGAATGTGGCCGATAGAGGCTCAGCATGGCCGATGAAGGCTGAATGTGGCTGATTCAAGCTGAATGTGGCTGATGGAGGCTGAATGTGGCCGATAGAGTCCGAATGTGGCCGATGGAGGCTGAATGTGGCCGATTGAGGCTGAATGTGGCCGATAGAGTCCGAATATGGCCGATGGAGGCTGAATGTGGCTGATTCAAGTTGAATGTGGCTGATGGAGGCTGAATGTGGCCGATGGAGGCTGAATGTGGCTGATGGAGGCTGAATGTGGCCGATGGAGGCTGAATGTAGCTGATGGAGGCTGAATGTGGCTGATGGAGGCTGAATGTGGCCGATGGAGGCTGAATGTGGCTGATTCAAGCTGAATGTGGCTGATGGAGGCTGAATGTGGCAGATGGAGGCTGAATGTGGCTGATTCAAGCTGAATGTGGCTGATGGAGGCTGAATGTGGCTGATGGAGGCTGAATGTGGCTGATTCAAGCTGAATGTGGCTGATAGAGGCTCAACATGGCCGATGGAGGCTGAATGTGGCTGATGGAGGCTGAATGTGGCTGATTCAAGCTGAATGTGGCCGATAGAGGCTCAGCATGGCCGATGAAGGCTGAATGTGGCTGATTCAAGCTGAATGTGGCTGATGGAGGCTGAATGTGGCCGATAGAGTCCGAATGTGGCCGATGGAGGCTGAATGTGGCCGATTGAGGCTGAATGTGGCCGATAGAGTCCGAATATGGCCGATGGAGGCTGAATGTGGCTGATTCAAGTTGAATGTGGCTGATGGAGGCTGAATGTGGCCGATGGAGGCTGAATGTGGCTGATGGAGGCTGAATGTGGCCGATGGAGGCTGAATGTAGCTGATGGAGGCTGAATGTGGCTGATGGAGGCTGAATGTGGCCGATGGAGGCTGAATGTGGCTGATTCAAGCTGAATGTGGCTGATGGAGGCTGAATGTGGCCGATGGAGGCTGAATGTGGCCGATCGAGGCTGAATGTGGCCGATGGAGGCTGAATGTGGCCGATAGAGTCCGAATGTGGCTGATGGAGGCTGAATGTGGCTGATTCAAGCTGAATGTGGCCGATAGAGGCTCAACATGGCCGATGGAGGCTGAATGTGGCTGATGGAGGCTGAATGTGGCCGATGGAGGCTGAATGTGGCTGATTCAAGCTGAATGTGGCTGATGGAGGCTGAATGTGGCCGATAGAGTCCGAATGTGGCCGATGGAGGCTGAATGTGGCCGATGGAGGCTGAATGTGGCTAATTCAAGCTGAATGTGGCTGATGGAGGCTGAATGTGGCCGATGGAGGCTGAATGTGGCCGATCGAGGCTGAATGTGGCCGATGGAGGCTGAATGTGGCCGATAGAGTCCGAATATGGCCGATGGAGGCTGAATGTGGCTGATTCAAGCTGAATGTGGCCGATGGAGGCTGAATGTGGCCGATGGAGGCTGAATGTGGCCGATGGAGGCTGAATGTGACTGATTCAAGCTGAATGTGGCCAATTGAGGCTGAATGTGGCCGATCGAGGCTGAATGTGGCCGATCGAGGCTGAATGTGACTGATGGAGGCTGAATGTGGCTGATGGAGGCTGAATGTGGCCGATGGAGGCTGAATGTGGCTGATTCAAGCTGAATGTGGCTGATGGAGGCTGAATGTGGCCGATGGAGGCTTAATGTGACTGATTCAAGCTGAATGTGGCCAATTGAGGCTGAATGTGGCCGATCGAGGCTGAATGTGGCCGATCGAGGCTGAATGTGACTGATTCAAGCTGAATGTTGCCAATTGAGGCTGAATGTGGCCGATTGAGGCTGAATGTGACCGATTGAGGCTGAATGTGGCAGATGGAGGCTGAATGTGGCTGATGGAGGCTGAATGTGGCCAATCGAGGCTGAATGTGGCCGATCGAGGCTGAATGTGACTGATTCAAGCTGAATGTGGCCGATCGAGGCAGATTTAGGCTGAATCTGGCTTTCTACAGCTTCTAAGGTTGACATAAATTAAAACTCATGCTGTGCTTTAAAGTCCTAAAAACATCAATTACCGTCATGTTTCTGCTTAACCTGCTGCTATAAAAACACTGGTTGAAGGTCTTGCTTTAGAAATATTGCAGATGGAGACAGAAGAGAAAATAGCAGACATGTTGCATCTGAACGGGTCTTAGATCGGATCCAGGATCGGTTTAATGTAAACCAGCAGTTTCACCTGTGATCAATTCGTCCTTTTAGGGAAGGATGCTGTGTGAGGAAGTTAGAACCATTTCAACATGTTTTATATTTCAGGGCCAGAAGGAACCAAAACAACAAGTTCGTTCTCTTTGAAACAGCAAAGACACGGCCCTCCTCCCCCTGCTCCTGCTCCTCCTCCTCCTTCTTTCTGTTCATCAGCTTCACCTTTCTTCATCTAATTTTAGACAAACTTTATATTTTGCATTGTTATTTTCTTTCGTTAGCTCTTTTCTCCCTCTGTCATCTTTATTAACCTTATTCAGACAACCCATGATGCATTGCTTCAGTTGTGGGCGTGGCTTCCTGTCATTGAACCTAAACATTTTTCCTGGTTATGTTCAGGTGTTGTATTTAGTTACATTGTGTTTATGCAGTCCTGCCCTGAACTAGCTGGCTGTTCACCGAGTCACTGATCGGAACATTGCAGCTTTTTAAGGTGGGCTCATATAATCTCAGGTCCTGAACCAGAAAGTCAGACTCTAAGGATCAGGAGGAACATTTATCAGTCATTAAAACGAGGCGGTTCTTAACCTTGACCCATCAGATGTGGTCCGGACAGATCTGACTGACACTGAGCTCTAAAGGAGGCATCAGATGGTTCTCCTCCTTTTCAGCAGCTACCTGCCCTCTGGATGTTTTGCTTGGTTTTTGTTTCCAGGAGGGAGGGGGGTGAAGGCTCTCTGGCTATGGAGGTGCTAACTTCAGCTCAGTCAGGTGGTTCTGCAAGGAAAAGATCTGGATTTTTTGGAGTTTAATGGGAAAGCCAGTCCTTGGAGAGAACAAGCGCTCTCTGATTGTTGCCTGCAGCCATCCTGTCAGACTCCCTCATTTTTGGTTACGTAACTTATCCACAGAGAGAAGAAAAACACAGAGGCCCAGGAACGGTTTTCCCCTTTTCCTTCAGTGGTTCGAAGAATCCACTGCTCTAATGGGAGGCAGATTGTGCTGCAGTCAATGGAAGGAGGTGAACTTGGAGGGGAAACGTCAGTTTGATCCAATGGGAGGTTTGGAGGGGGTTCATCTGATCCCTGATTGAAGGTTCATCTGATCCCCGATTGAAGGTTCATCTGATCCCCGATTGAAGGTTCATCTGATCCCTGATTGAAGTTTCATCTGATCTATGATTGAAGGTTCATCTGATCCCTGATTAAAGGTTCACATGGCCCCCGATTGAAGGTTCATCTGATCCCCGATTGAAGGTTCATCCGATCCCCGATTGAAGGTTAATCTGATCCCCGATTAAAGGTTCATCTGATCCCCGATTGAATTTTCATCTGATCCCTGATTGAAGGTTCATCTGATCCCCGATTGAAGGTTCATCTGATCCCCGATTAAAGGTTCATCTGATCCCCGATTGAAGGTTCATCTGATCCCCGATTGAAGTTTCATCTGATCTATGATTGAAGGTTCATCTGATCCCTGATTAAAGGTTCACATGGCCCCCGATTGAAGGTTCATCTGATCCCCGATTGAAGGTTCATCCGATCCCCGATTGAAGGTTCATCTGATCCCCGATTAAAGGTTCATCTGATCCCCGATTGAATTTTCATCTGATCCCTGATTGAAGGTTCATCTGATCCCCGATTGAAGGTTCATCTGATCCCCGATTAAAGGTTCATCTGATCCCTGATTGAAGGTTAATCTGATCCCCGATTGAAGGTTCATCTGATCCCCGATTAAAGGTTCATCTGATCCCTGATTGAAGGTTAATCTGATCCCCGATTGAATGTTCATCTGATCCCTGATTGAAGGTTCATCTGATCCCTGATTGAAGGTTCATCTGATCCCTGATTGAAGGTTAATCTGATCCCCGATTGAATGTTCATCTGATCCCTGATTGAAGGTTCATCTGATCCCTGATTGAATGTCCATCTGATCCCCGATTGAAGGTTCATCTGATCCCCGATTGAATGTTCATCTGATCCCTGATTGAAGGTTCATCTGATCCCCGATTGAATGTTCATCTGATCCCCGATTGAAGGTTCATCTGATCCCTGATTGAATGTCCATCTGATCCCCGATTGAAGGTTCATCTGATCCCCGATTGAATGTTCATCTGATCCCTGATTGAAGGTTCATCTGATCCCTGATTGAATGTTCATCTGATCCCTGATTGAATGTTCATCTGATCCCCGATTGAAGGTTCATCTGATCCCCGATTGAAGGTTCATCTGATCCCTGATTGAATGTTCATCTGATCCCCGATTGAAGGTTCATCTGATCCCCGATTGAAGATTCATCTGATCCCTGATTGAAGGTTCATCTGATCCCCGATTGAAGGTTCATCTGATCCCTGATTAAAGGTTCATCTGATCCCTGATTGAAGGTTCATCTGATCCCTGATTGAAGGTTCATCTGATCCCTGATTGAAGGTTCATCTGATCCCTGATTGAAGGTTCATCTGATCTCCGATTGAAGGTTCATCTGATCTATGATTGAAGGTTCATCTGATCCCTGATTGAAGGTTCATCTGATCCCCGATTGAAGGTTCATCTGATCTATGATTGAAGGTTAATCTGATCTATGATTGAAGGTTCATCTGATCTATGATTGAAGGTTCATCTGATCCCCGATTGAAGGTTCATCTAATCCCTGATTGAAGGTTCATCTGATCCCCGATTGAAGGTTAATCTGATCCCCGATTGAAGGTTCATCTGATCCCTGATTGAAGGTTAATCTGATCCCCGATTGAAGGTTCATCTGATCCCTGATTGAAGGTTAATCTGATCTATGATTGAAGGTTCATCTGATCCCTGATTGAAGGTTCATCTGATCCCCGATTGAAGGTTCATCTGATCCCTGATTGAAGGTTAATCTGATCCCCGATTGAAGGTTTATCTGATCCCTGATTGAAGGTTCATCTGATCCCTGATTGAAGGTTCATCTGATCCCCGATTGAAGGTTAATCTGATCTATGATTGAAGGTTCATCTGATCCCCGATTGAAGGTTCATCTGATCTATGATTGAAGGTTCATCTGATCCCTGATTGAAGGTTAATCTGACCCCCGATTGAAGGTTCATCTGATCTATGATTGAAGGTTCATCTGATCCCCGATTGAAGGTTAATCTGATCCCCGATTGAAGGTTAATCTGATCCCCGATTGAAGGTTAATCTGATCCCCGATTGAAGGTTCATCTGATCTATGATTGAAGGTTCATCTGATCCATGATTGAAGGTTAATCTGATCCCCGATTGAAGGTTAATCTGATCTATGATTGAAGGTTCATCTGATCCCTGATTGAAGGTTCATCTGATCCCCGATTGAAGGTTCATCTGATCCCTGATTGAAGGTTCATCTGATCCCTGATTGAAGGTTCATCTGATCCCTGATTGAAGGTTAATCTGATCTATGATTGAAGGTTCATCTGATCTATGATTGAAGGTTCATCTGATCCCCGATTGAAGGTTCATCTAATCCCTGATTGAAGGTTCATCTGATCCCTGATTGAAGGTTCATCTGATCCCTGATTGAAGGTTCATCTGATCCCTGATTGAAGGTTCATCTGATCCCTGAATGAAGGTTAATCTGATCCCCGATTGAAGGTTCATCTGATCCCTGATGGAAGGTTAATCTGATCTATGATTGAAGGTTCATCTGATCCCTGATTGAAGGTTCATCTGATCCCCGATTGAATGTTCATCTGATCCCCGATTGAAGGTTCATCTGATCCCTGATTGAATGTCCATCTGATCCCCGATTGAAGGTTCATCTGATCCCCAATTGAATGTTCATCTGATCCCTGATTGAAGGTTCATCTGATCCCTGATTGAATGTTCATCTGATCCCTGATTGAATGTTCATCTGATCCCCGATTGAAGGTTCATCTGATCCCCGATTGAAGGTTCATCTGATCCCTGATTGAATGTTCATCTGATCCCCGATTGAAGGTTCATCTGATCCCCGATTGAAGATTCATCTGATCCCTGATTGAAGGTTCATCTGATCCCCGATTGAAGGTTCATCTGATCCCTGATTAAAGGTTCATCTGATCCCTGATTGAAGGTTCATCTGATCCCTGATTGAAGGTTCATCTGATCCCTGATTGAAGGTTCATCTGATCCCTGATTGAAGGTTCATCTGATCTCCGATTGAAGGTTCATCTGATCTATGATTGAAGGTTCATCTGATCCCTGATTGAAGGTTCATCTGATCCCTGATTGAAGGTTCATCTGATCTATGATTGAAGGTTAATCTGATCTATGATTGAAGGTTCATCTGATCTATGATTGAAGGTTCATCTGACCCCCGATTGAAGGTTCATCTAATCCCTGATTGAAGGTTCATCTGATCCCCGATTGAAGGTTCATCTGATCCCTGATTGAAGGTTCATCTGATCCCTGATTGAAGGTTCATCTGATCCCCGATTGAAGGTTAATCTGATCCCCGATTGAAGGTTCATCTGATCCCTGATTGAAGGTTAATCTGATCCCCGATTGAAGGTTCATCTGATCCCTGATTGAAGGTTAATCTGATCTATGATTGAAGGTTCATCTGATCCCTGATTGAAGGTTCATCTGATCCCCGATTGAAGGTTCATCTGATCCCTGATTGAAGGTTAATCTGATCCCCGATTGAAGGTTTATCTGATCCCTGATTGAAGGTTCATCTGATCCCCGATTGAAGGTTAATCTGATCTATGATTGAAGGTTCATCTGATCCCCGATTGAAGGTTCATCTGATCTATGATTGAAGGTTCATCTGATCCCTGATTGAAGGTTAATCTGACCCCCGATTGAAGGTTCATCTGATCTATGATTGAAGGTTCATCTGATCCCCGATTGAAGGTTAATCTGATCCCCGATTGAAGGTTAATCTGATCCCCGATTGAAGGTTAATCTGATCCCCGATTGAAGGTTCATCTGATCTATGATTGAAGGTTCATCTGATCCATGATTGAAGGTTAATCTGATCCCCGATTGAAGGTTAATCTGATCTATGATTGAAGGTTCATCTGATCCCTGATTGAAGGTTCATCTGATCCCCGATTGAAGGTTCATCTGATCCCTGATTGAAGGTTCATCTGATCCCTGATTGAAGGTTCATCTGATCCCTGATTGAAGGTTAATCTGATCTATGATTGAAGGTTCATCTGATCTATGATTGAAGGTTCATCTGATCCCCGATTGAAGGTTCATCTAATCCCTGATTGAAGGTTCATCTGATCCCTGATTGAAGGTTCATCTGATCCCTGATTGAAGGTTCATCTGATCCCTGATTGAAGGTTCATCTGATCCCTGATTGAAGGTTCATCTGATCCCTGATTGAAGGTTAATCTGATCCCCGATTGAAGGTTCATCTGATCCCTGATGGAAGGTTAATCTGATCTATGATTGAAGGTTCATCTGATCCCTGATTGAAGGTTCATCTGATCCCCGATTGAATGTTCATCTGATCCCCGATTGAAGGTTCATCTGATCCCTGATTGAAGGTTCATCTGATCCCCGATTGAAGGTTCATCTGATCCCTGATTGAAGGTTAATCTGATCCCCGATTGAAGGTTTATCTGATCCCTGATTGAAGGTTCATCTGATCCCTGATTGAAGGTTCATCTGATCCCCGATTGAAGGTTAATCTGATCTATGATTGAAGGTTCATCTGATCCCTGATTGAAGGTTCATCTGATCCCTGATTGAAGGTTAATCTGATCCCCGATTGAAGGTTCATCTGATCCCTGATTGAAGGTTCATCTGATCTATGATTGAAGGTTCATCTGATCCCGGATTGAAGGTTTATCTGATCCCTGATTGAAGGTTCATCTGATCTATGATTGAAGGTTCATCTGATCCCTGATTGAAGGTTAATCTGATCTATGATTGAAGGTTAATCTGATCTATGATTGAAGGTTCATCTGATCCCTGATTGAAGGTTCATCTGATCCCTGATTAAAGGTTTATCTGATCCCTGATTAAAGGTTTATCTGATCCCTGATTGAAGGTTCATCTGATCCCTGATTGAAGGTTCATCTGATCTATGATTGAAGGTTCATCTGATCTATGATTGAAGGTTCATCTGATCTATGATTGAAGGTTCATCTGATCCCTGTTTGAAGGTTCATCTGATCCCCGATTGAAGGTTAATCTGATCTATATTTGAAGGTTCATCTGATCCCCGATTGAAGGTTCATCTGATCTATGATTGAAGGTTCATCTGATCCCTGATTGAAGGTTAATCTGACCCCCGACTGAAGGTTCATCTGATCTATGATTGAAGGTTCATCTGATCCCCGATTGAAGGTTAATCTGATCCCCGATTGAAGGTTAATCTGATCCCCGATTGAAGGTTAATCTGATCCCCGATTGAAGGTTCATCTGATCTATGATTGAAGGTTCATCTGATCCCTGATTGAAGGTTAATCTGATCCCCGATTGAAGGTTAATCTGATCTATGATTGAAGGTTCATCTGATCCCTGATTGAAGGTTCATCTGATCCCCGATTGAAGGTTCATCTGATCCCTGATTGAAGGTTCATCTGATCCCTGATTGAAGGTTCATCTGATCCCTGATTGAAGGTTCATCTGATCTATGATTGAAGGTTCATCTGATCCCTGATTGAAGGTTCATCTGATCCCCGATTGAAGGTTCATCTGATCCCTGATTGAAGGTTCATCTGATCCCTGATTGAAGGTTCATCTGATCCCTGATTGAAGGTTAATCTGATCTATGATTGAAGGTTAATCTGATCTATGATTGAAGGTTCATCTGATCCCCGATTGAAGGTTCATCTGATCCCTGATTGAAGGTTAATCTGATCTATGATTGAAGGTTAATCTGATCTATGATTGAAGGTTCATCTGATCCCTGATTGAAGGTTCATCTGATCTATGATTGAAGGTTCATCTGATCCCTGATTGAAGGTTCATCTGATCTATGATTGAAGGTTCATCTGATCTATGATTGAAGGTTCATCTGATCTATGATTGAAGGTTCATCTGATCCCCGATTGAAGGTTCATCTGATCCCTGATTGAAGGTTAATCTGATCCCCGATTGAAGGTTCATCTGATCTATGATTGAAGGTTCATTTGATCCCCGATTGAAGGTTAATCTGATCCCCGATTGAAGGTTCATCTGATCCCTGATTGAAGGTTCATCTGATCTATGATTGAAGGTTCATCTGATCCCTGATTGAAGGTTAATCTGATCCCCGATTGAAGGTTCATCTGATCTATGATTGAAGGTTCATTTGATCCCCGATTGAAGGTTCACCTGATCCCTGATTGAAGGTTAATCTGATCCCCGATTGAAGGTTCATCTGATCCCTGATTGAAGGTTCATCTGATCCCTGATTGAAGGTTCATCTGATCTATAACTGAACCCTAGTTCTGACTGTTGGATGCTCCGGTTCCTGCCTGATCCCTGCATCCATGCTGATGGTTCTGGAGGCTCCGGAATTGACGCCATTCGTCTCTGTGGGTCTTAGAGAATCCGTCTAACTGCATTCCAGTTCTTCTGCAGGATGACCAGGTTTGGATCCTTCTGTCTTCCATAGCTTTGAGCCGGGCAGCGGCTCTGTGAATGCAGCCTTAGACTAAAGACGCTCAGGTTTTCTGGGGGATTTCCTGGGATCCCGGATGATTTATGTTTGCAGAAAAAAAGAAAAAGTCTTTCTGGGCCTTTTTTTTCTTCTCGGCTGAATGAAAACTCTCCGCTCGACTCTCCAGACCTGGGAGGGCTGACATTGTGGCGTTGGCCTGCGCAGCCGACATCTGCTAACACTTTCCCGAGCCTACTGGGGGTGGTCTGGGGGAGGGTGGCTTTTCTAATGTGAGTTTTGGCTCAAACTTTTCTCCTGGGCAGCTGTTGATCTGCTGCTGCATCATCCATCTTCTGAAGCTTCGTTAATGTGCCGCTGCAGAGGTGTCCCCAGGTTTCTGCTGTCAGACATCTGGACCAGAGGTGGAGAACTTGCTCCACAGGCTGGTACTATTTCATCTTCATGGTTCAGACACCCCCCCACTCATCCTAAGTCATGTGAAAAATCACCCTCTCTGCCTTTATTTAAGTTATGAGCTTGTTCATGTCTATGTGAGATTTCTGTTGGTTCTCTAGTCGTATTTCAGCCCGTTATGAGCTGCAGAGCTCTGCAGGTGGCCTCCTTCAGTCAGCGATGCTAAATGTTCTTCATATTCAGGTCATACATGCAGGTCCAACCCCAGGAAGCTGAGCAGAGCGGCTCCAGCAGAACCAGAACCCCTCTGTCGTTAGTAACAACAAAACAGCAGTTCAGATTGTGTGTCGGTCCGAGATCAGACCAGAACCTGAACAGGGCGGCTCAGATTGTTGTTTGAGTGGTAGATGGAGGTGAGGAACCCGCAGACTGGCTCCAGTCTCCATGCTGGGCTCAGTGGAAGCTGATGCTCCATTCATGGATTCAGCAATAGCCTCTAAGTTTTTTCAGCTGCTGGTTCCTTCAGAAACGTTTCCCTTAGATGTGCTCTGTAGGTCTGTGGAGGATCTTAAGGTTTTCCTTTTTCATTCTTTTATCGCTTATTTAACCCTAATGTTACCAACAGCAGGTGAAGTAAGTATTGAACAGCCCACTGTTTTTCTCAGTAAATATATTTGTATTGACACCAGATGTCGCTAACAATCCACACATACAAAAAAATCAAACCTTAGATGTCCAGAAATGAAGTAATATCTAATAATGAGGAATGGCAAAGGGAAAACATTTTGAACACACTTATTGAAATGTATTAAATACTTTGTAGAAAAGCCTTTGTTGGCATTTCAGCTTCCAGACGCCTCCTGTAGGAGAAATGAGTCGCATGCGTTGCTCATTTGGGATTTTGGCTCATTCTTCCACACAAACCGTCTTCAGATCTTGAAGGTTTTTTGTTCCTCTGATGTTTAGTTTCTATAGATTTTCTATTGGATTCCAGTCAGCTGATTGGCTGGGAGGTCCAAGCTCTTAGTGAACTCTATAAAGCTTGGACCTCAACGCTATTTCAGTCCTTTTGAATTGAACAAACTTCCTAGATGGGAAGTGAAACATCTTCAAACTTGGAAACAAAGTCCAGTGGATTGTTTTTCAACTTTTTGGGGGTTCCTCATTGAATTCCTTATGTTCTGTTATAGCTTCAGTATAGTTTTCTTTGGGTTATCTGGACGATGGCAGAACCATGTTCTCCTTTTAGTCCCATTTCTCTCTCAAAAATGACTAAAACAAAATAAGACAGATACCAGACCTGATGCAGCCAAAGCCAAAACCGCTGGTCCAATAGAGACGATTATTATCCTGCAGGAATCTAGATAATAAAAAATAGATCCCCGATTGAAGGTTCATCTGAGATGTCCCCTGCTAAAGGGCCCATTAATAAATGAAAGTAATTTATTACTTTCATTGTAATTCAACCTGAAAAGACTCACACACAGAAACGCTGTGTAGAAAAGTTTTATTGACCTGAAAGAAATAAGTAGACGGCGCTCGGCTCCGGCAGGATGCTGTGAATCGACCTTCAGCAGGCTAAAAGTCTTCCAGATTGAATTTTCACTTAAGCTTCCTTCATCCAGTTATTTCTTGTATTTATTACAGAATTAACAAGTGAAGTAATAAAAAAAAATTATTTATTATCTCTTGTAAAGACAGTTGCCTGTTTAAAATGTTAGGGCTCTGAAATATTAAAAGAAATGAGAGTGAACCAGATAAAATATAGAAGCTAAAAGGACTTTATAAAATGACCAAAACTAAAGCCACAAAGTGAGCTAAAGCGAAACCTGTCTGACCAAGTGAATGAGGCAATTTAAACGCGTAAACATTATTTCTTTATGCTAATGATTAGAAGCAGGACATTGCTGAATGTCCCAGGGTTCAGGTTTGTGTTCCTCTCCTCCAGAATGCCACCAGAGACACTTTCTAACACTTTCTAACCAAACATTCAGAAACCGTCTCTATTGTTTATTACACTTTTTATAAAACAAATTAAACACATAGCTCTTGTTTTCTACTTTCATAAAATTGAAGACATATTTTAATGTTTTTTTGTGCATTATTTGTCTAAATACATACAGTTGATTTGTTGGTCTCCTCCGTTTGGGTCGACATGTTTAGAGACGCGCTGTGGTTGGTTCTTCTATATGGATGCTGAGCTGCTTGCTGTTAGGATCAACCAGGGAGAACAAGTGGTGCAGCGACACTGCAAGACTCATCATCCTTTGTTGCACCTTTAGAGACTTTCAGGAAAGCAACTAATGTCTTTAAATTGTCCTCATTCATCTGTGGGATCCTGTCATACTGGAACTGTTTAGCAGTACGATTAGCCTCATGCTGGGACAGTGCAGAATCTAGCAGTTTGTATCTGGAGTTCCTTCTTCTTTCCAGTGAATCTGGAGACCTGAGGGTTTGAAGCACTTCACAAGTTTCTCAGCCAGGTCCTGTGTTTTTCTAACCCTTTATTGGGGAGGATGAGTTTTAGAACACTGTGGTTCATCCTGGTGAATCCACGTTTCCCAATGTAGGAACCGCGATTAGTGAAAAAAAAACAACCAAGTAAAAAGCAGCGATGAATCAACTCCAAACCCTGAGTTTTACAATCAGCGCTTTCTTGATATTCCCAGCAGTTTTTGGCACAGTCTCTTTGAACAGCCCTGCAAACAGGACATGAGATACAAGTTCAGATGCATCATTTAGTGCAGCGTTGCAGAAATGAAAGATGGTTTATGGTAATTTTCAGTCCATATGTCAGCAGTTACTGTGCATCTGTAGGAACGCTCTTTCTAACCCTGAAACTCAGAGTTTTCCATTTGACAGAGAGTTTCCTCATCCTCTGTTTCTGTTGCCATGGTAACAGCCTTAACCCAGAGCTAACCTGGTTAGCAACAGGTTTTCTTCCGTAAACTAGCAGTGTCCTCTGGCTCCGTTCTCCTTACAGCCAATCACAATGTTTGATTTCCTGTTTTAATCAGAGTTCGCTCGTTGGTCTGTTGATGAAAGTTGTTTTTTTAAGACACATTAAATGTTAAACACGGCGTGTTTTTAAGACTAACCCTAACGTTTGAGATCAATAAAGTTCAATAATAATTATTAAAATAAGGCTGGGATCTATTTTGCTTTGTGAGGACCCAACTGAACAATTGAACAAGTTATCAACCCAAATATAAGTTTTTCTTCTATGGTTGAGTTCAGCTTCAGCTTTAACACACATCCACACCAAGCAGAGCAAACTTAGAATAATAAGAATCGAATCTACAGTCAGTTTACTATTTTAATTACGCTTTTTTTGGGAAATATGCTGCTCTTGCTTTACAAAGGTTCCTCTTATACAGCAGTAAGGAGGATGGTTCTCCTTATGGAGGTCATGTGATAAAACATCACTTCTGGACCTCATAATTGGGACTTTTTATAAACCATGACTATTTGGTTTCAGTTTGTCACTTTATTCAGAATATTTCTGTTTGAACTCACATCCCTACTGTTTACATTGGACCTACTTTGATCAAGGTTTATTCTGAAAGGTTCCAAATAAAAACGTGTAATTTCTAGCATTAGATGTTCTGTTCCCGCCTGCTGGAACTGAACATCAGGGTTTAAACATGGAGCAGGAAGGCTGGTTCTGATTAGACTGCAGTGTTTGAGTTTGTTCTAAAAACCTCAATGAAGAGGTTTTTCTGTTGGAGCGGAATAGTCGTTGGTTTTAGGAAAACAAAAACTCTTTGGCCCACTTGGCATCAGAGTTAACATTGTTATGCTGATGAGCTTCAGGCTGTGGGTCTGTGTGGACTAACAGAGTGTTTTCATTAGTGGAGCCTCTCTTCTGGTTTATGTGGGAGTGTTTGAGGCGCTCTGCTGCTTTAAGGCAAACAACAAACTCACATAATGGAGACGTGTGTCTGTGGAACAGCTGGTTCTGCTATAAAACATCAACCACTGGATGCTGAGTGATCAGCCTCATCATGTCTTAGGAAGAAGTTTGTCTCTTGCTTTCTGCAGCTCTCTGACCCTCGCTGGGCCACCAAAGATATGCAACACCTGAAGGCAGGAACGGTCAGTCAGAGAAACCATTAAAACCATTCAGCCAATAAGTTAATATAAAGTTACACCAATCTATGGAGAAAGAAGAATAATTAGTGGTCGGACTTGATTCAAGTTTTTAATCGAGTTAATTACAAAGTCTGTAATTAACTAATCAAAATTTATAGCACTTTAATCAAAAACCAAATAATCAGCAAAAGAAAACCCTTTTCCTTAATTAATAAATAAATAATTAAATATAAGCACAACAACACGTCTTTATTGTTTTTAGTCCAATTATTTAGGTTTTTTTTAACCATCAGATGGTTTGAAAGTTACAATATTTTAGTTTTATTTTTTTTAGAAACCTCTTAAGTTTTACACAATTACTGTAAAAAACTGCTTCTATAGAAGTGGGAATAATCCACACTGTAAAAAATGTTGGATAATGAATTAATTAACCCAGCAAGTTGGGCAATTAATATGTATTATTTTACATATTGAAATATATTTAAATTATTATACTATATTATAATTATATTTTAATAATATTATAATATATAATAATAATTAGCGATTACTTATAAGTGTTGCAAGTCTAATTATTTCTGATCTGTTTGCAGAAGCAGCAGAAATGGATTCAACCTGCAGGACTTTCTAAAAGTCCTCCAGCGCGTCGAGGACGACAGCAAGAAACTACAAACACCCTAAAAGCCCTAATTAACCTTTTTCTTAGTGAAATGCTTTTTGAATTAAGTTTTCCAAACGCAGTGAGTTGGAATTTTCAACTTATAAACTTTGATTAATGACTTGTTACCCATAGAAACAATTCATGTAGATTGGAGCAGCATTTTCATTTTAGAGTATAGAAAATGTATTTCGCTGCAGTTCCACGTTTGGCCACTGGGTGCAGGATTTTGCTCCTTTATGCCGATCAGATTAAATAAAAACCCCAGTAGTGTTTTGGTTTGATTTGGAATATTTCTAAGATGTGTTCTCATCTCTGAATTCAAGGATATTTCTTCCACTAATCTCATCTATCATCATTTTCTATTTTAAGTAAATTAATCGTTCTTACTTTCTCTGCTGTTTGGCATCGAGCTGCTTCGCTCCACCTCGCCTTTTTCCTGTCGCATGTGACGGCACGTGTTGGGTCCACTGAACCCAGAATCCCCGGCCAACCTCTGACTGTTCCCCCCAGGCCTCACCATCATCATCATCATCATCATCATCATCATCATCCGTTCTTTCAGGCTCCAGTCTCTCCAGCTTGGATAAAGCATGTCAGCCTTTCTGGATGCACGTGTTAAGCAAGCGGACATGTTGTGATGTTCCCAGCATGCTCTGCTTCATGTCTGGTCTTCTCTGTGTGAACTCATTAACACCCTCGGCTGAGGAGATTACATTCCTCTCATTCCTTCTGCTCTAAACCTCGCAGCTCCACCCGAACACATCCAGCTGCAGCTTGTGGAGCCAAACTTCAGGGACATCAATGGAGCGATTCAGCTCCAACATGTGGCCATAATTAGACGGTTAATTCAGTAATCCTGCCGTGTTCACACTGAGGGCCCGCCCTCCACAGGCACAATCCATAACACTGTGCTGCATTAGGCTCTCTGCGCACCATGAGGAGTTAATGAGTGACCCCAAGGTCTGATTGGGTTAACCCCGCCCCTGCTGAGGTTCTTCTGGTAAAGAGTTCACATAAATAAACACCACAGGGGGAAAAAGCAGAGAATCATCTAAGGAAGAAAAAACTGATAAAAAAAATTAATAGGGTCAATCCAAATCACCCCAACACTGCGAAATGTTCCCAGACATGCCGAATAACCACAGAGTGATGAAAAACACACAGCCAGGAGACACCCCCCCCCCCTCCTTCCCTTACCCCCCAAAAATAAAATGAAGTAAGGCTGCAGGCAGTAATACGCATTTTAACCCTAAAACATTTGATGGTGTTCATGCTTGATCAACAATCCTCATCCAGAACGAGACGAAATGAACAAAAGATTCAAAAAACAGACTGAGAGAAAAAAGAGAAAACAAAACCAACCAAACATCCATATAGCGACATAAAACACTTTATATCTACATCCCAAAGATCAAGATACTTCTGATATAATCGAGAAAACATCTGTAGTTGATTATTGCTCCATCAGAGACATCATTTGTACTAAAAGGTTTTATAATGACCAACAGTTTCTGTTGGAGAACAAAACCTTCTGTAAAACCGCCTAAAAGCAAGAAACACAAAAGGAGGGAAACTAGAGAGCAGAAGGAGGCGCGGAGCAAAGTCAGGTCCAGCGCTCTGCAGGCGGAGGGAGGAGGGAGACCAGACGGAGCTGGCTGTGGTTCAGGCCACGCCCACCTGCCCAGCCTATAGATGGGGATGATGCACTGGACCTCGACTCACAGCGCGGACGTCCCTCAGCTGAACAAGTCCTAAGTCTACTGCTCAGAAAGACCCTTAGTGAAGTTGTCCAGCTCCAAGTTGCTCTTCCACTTCTCCATCATCATCATCATCATCATCAGCTGTGTGTCCTAGAAGCTTTTAAAGGTCATGGCGGGCATCACGCTCCTTCTTAGAGTCTTCATGCTTCTGCTGATCGGAGGGACGGTTCTTCTGAGCGGCACCCCAGCCCAACGGATCAGAGGCAAGTCAGCAGCCGACATTTCAGCACCTTTGCTGGAGCTCATGCTAGATGCCAGGGCAGGTAGGATGAAGGGTCTGCAACTAAAATGCTGCTTAGCTCAGAATAAAAGATCCAATCAGGCAGGAAATCAAGGATAAACTAGATCGGTTCTGATCAACTTTAATAGAACTAGACTGAAAAGAGGTTGAGGCATTTTAACCAATACAGATAAATATGAACGTTAAAGGTAATAAGCTTCAGAATCCAAGAAGTTACAGCTGCTCAACAACAGAAAACAAAAACAGCCTGAAAGGAAGAAAGGCTGCCGGAAATAAGGGACACAAAATCCTAAAGCACAGAAACGTAGAGCTGAAAAACCAAGACAAGACAAACATAGAACTATATCTCATAAGAAACCAAACACACTGCTATTCTAGTTATAGAATATCACCTCATTAAAATACAGTCCTTGGCTCTAGGATGGTCATCATTTGTTAGAACATGTTTATTGTTGGGATGTGGAACATTCAGCACTCGAACCGTCTGCATTCAGAAAGCAGATCAGGTTGATAAGACTCTTGATGGAATCAATCTGTCTTTGCTTTACCCTGTAGGGGTCCAGATACACCTGTACCTGTCCAGATATACCTGTACCTGTCCAGATATACCTGTACCCATCCAGGTGTACCTGTACCCATCCAGGTGTACCTGTACCTATCCAGATATACCTGTACCCGTCCAGATATACCTGTACCCATCCAGATGTACCTGTACCCATCCAGGTATACCTGTACCTGTCCAGATATACCTGTACCCGTCCAGGGGTACCTGTACCCATCCAGGTGTACCTGTACCTATCCAGATATACCTGTACCCGTCCAGATATACCTGTACCCATCCAGATGTACCTGTACCTATCCAGATATACCTGTACCCATCCAGGTATACCTGTACCTGTCCAGATATACCTGTACCCGTCCAGATGTACCTGTACCCATCCAGATGTACCTGTACCTATCCAGATATACCTGTACCTATCCAGATATACCTGTACCCGTCCAGATATACCTGTACCCATCCAGATGTACCTGTACCTATCCAGATATACCTGTACCCGTCCAGGTATACCTGTACCTGTCCAGATATACCTGTACCCATCCAGGTGTACCTGTACCCATCCAGGTGTACCTGTACCTATCCAGATATACCTGTACCCATCCAGGTATACCTGTACCTGTCCAGATATACCTGTACCCGTCCAGATGTACCTGTACCCATCCAGGTATACCTGTACCTATCCAGATATACCTGTACCCGTCCAGATATACCTGTACCCATCCAGATGTACCTGTACCCATCCAGGTATACCTGTACCTGTCCAGATATACCTGTACCCGTCCAGATATACCTGTACCCATCCAGGTGTACCTGTACCCATCCAGGTATACCTGTACCCGTCCAGCTTTACCTGTACCTGTCCAGATGTACCTGTACCCATCCAGATGTACCTGTACCCATCCAGGTATACCTTTACCTGTCCAGATATACCTGTACCCATCCAGGTGTACCTGTACCCATCCAGGTATACCTGTACCCGTCCAGCTTTACCTGTACCCGTCCAGGTATACCTGTACCCGACCAGCTATACCTGTACCTCTCCAGATATACCTGTACCCGTCCAGATATACCTGTACCCGTCCAGCTTTACCTGTACCCGTCCAGATATACCTGTACCCGTCCAGATATACCTGTACCTGTCCAGATGTACCTGTACCCGTCCAGCTTTACCTGTACCCGTCCAGATATACCTGTACCCATCCAGATACACCTGTACCCGTCCAGATGTACCTGTACTCATCCAGATGTACCTGTACCTATCCAGGTTAACATGGAATTGTCCAGATATACCTGTACCTGTCCAGATATACCTGTACCCATCCAGGTATACCTCTACCTGTCCAGATATACCTGTACCCGTCCAGGTATACCTGTAACCGTCCATGTATACCTGTACCTGTCCAGATATACCTGTACCCGTCCAGCTTTACCTGTACCCGTCCAGGTATACCTGTACCCATCCAGATATACCTGTACCTGTCCAGATATACCTGTACCCGTCCAGCTTTACCTGTACCCGTCCAGGTATACCTGTACCCATCCAGATATACCTGTACCCGTCCAGATATACCTGTACCCCTCCAGATATACCTGTACCCGTCCAGGTTTACCTGTACCCGTCCAGATATACCTGTACCCGTCCAGCTTTACCTGTACCCGTCCAGCTTTACCTGTACACATCCAGATATACCTGTACCCATCCAGATATACCTGTACCCGTCCAGATGTACCTGTACCTGTCCAGATATACCTGTACCCATCAAGCTTTACCTGTACCCGTCCCGGTATACCTGTACCCATCCAGATATACCTGTACCTGTCCAGATATACCTGTACCCGTCCCGGTATACCTGTACCCATCCAGATATACCTGTACCCGTCCAGATATACCTGTACCCGTCCAGGTATACCTGTACCCGTCCAGATATACCTGTACCCATCCAGGTATACCTGTACCCATCCAGATATACCTGTACCTGTCCAGATGTACCTGTACTCATCCAGATGTACCTGTACCTATCCAGGTTTACATAGAGTCGCCGAGATGTACCTGTACCCGTCCAGGTATACCTGTAACCGTCCAGGTGTACCTGTACCTGTCCAGATATACCTGTACCCGTCCAGCTTTACCTGTACCCGTCCAGGTATACCTGTACCCATCCAGATATACCTGTACCCATCCAGATATACCTGTACCTGTCCAGATATACCTGTACCCGTCCAGCTTTACCTGTACCCATCCAGATATACCTGTACCTGTCCAGATATACCTGTACCCATCCAGATATACCTGTACCCGTCCAGATGTACCTGTACCTGTCCAGATATACCTGTACCCATCCAGCTTTACCTGTACCCGTCCAGGTATACCTGTACCCATCCAGATATACCTTCAGGTGTGGGTTTGCCTTCAGGTGTAGGTTTGCCTTCAGGTGTAGGTTTATCTTCAGGTGTAGGTTTGCCTTCAGGTGTGGGTTTGCCTTCAGGTGTAGGTTTGCCTTCAGGTGTAGGTTTACCTTCAGGTGTAGGTTTGCCTTCAGGTGTAGGTTTACCTTCAGGTGTAGGTTTGCATTCAGGTGTAGGTTTGCCTTCAGGTGTAGGTTTACCTTCAAGTGTAGGTTTATCTTCATGTGTAGGTTTATCTTCAAGTGTAGGTTTGCCTTCAGGTGTAGGTTTGCCTTCAGGTGTAGGTTTATCTTCAGGTGTAGGTTTATCTTCAGCTGTAGGTTTGCCTTCAGGTGTAGGTTTATCAGGTGTAGGTTTGCCTTCAGGTTAATTTTCTGCTAATTTTAACCCCAGTCGAACTCAGCAGATGGCAGATCCTAAAATCTAAACTATTTGCCTTGACTCTTAAAAACTATTGGAGATGTTGATTTTGGCCTGTGATAAATTATTTAAAATAATTTTATTTTATAGTTCTTATTTTAAATTTATTAGGTCTTATTATTATTCTATTATTTTGTGTTTTTAATCTCCTGTAATGGTTTTATGCTGTTATACTGTACAGAATTTTGAAAATGGCTGCAATACATCAAAAACTAAAACCCTGCATGGATGGATGGATGGATGGATGGATGGATGGATGATTGATGGATGATTGATGGATGGATGATGGATGGATGGATGGATGGATGAATGAATAAATGAATGATGGATGGATGGATGGATGGATGATAGATGATGGATGGATGGATGGATGGGTGGATGGATGAATGAATGGATGGATGGATGGATGGATGGATGGGTGGATGGATGGTTGGATGACGGATGAATGAATGGATGGATGGATGGACGATTGATCGATGGATGGATGGATGATGGATGGATGGATGACGGATGGATGGATATATAGATGGATGGATAGATCTATAGATGGATAGATGAATGAATGATGGATGGATGGATGGATGAATGATGGATGGATGGATGAATGATGGATGGATGGATGGATGGATGGATGAATGATGGATGGATGGATGGATGATAGATGGATGGATGGATGATGGATGGATGGATGGATGAATGATGGATGGATGGATGGATGAATGAATGGATGGATGGATGGATGGATGGATGGATGATTGATGGATGGATGATGGATGGATGGATATATAGATGGATGGATAGATATATAGATGGATGGATGAATGAATGATGGATGGATGATGGATGGATGGATGGATGGATGGATGGATGAATGATGGATGGATGGATGGATGGATGATAGATGGATGGATGGATGATGGATGATAGATGGATGGATGGATGGATGAATGATGGATGGATGGATGGATGATAGATGGATGGATGGATGGATGATGGATGGATGGATGGATGATGGATGGATGGATGGATGATAGATGGATGGATGGATGATGGATGAATGATGGATGATAGATGGATGGATGATGGATGGATGAATGGATGATGGATGGATGGATGATGGATGGATGGATGGATGGATGGATGGATGATGGATGGATGGATAGATGAATGAATAGATGGATGAATGGATGGATGATGGATGGATGATTGATGGAAGGATGATGGATGGATGGATGGATGGATGATTGATGGATGGATGATGGATGGATGGAGGATTGATGGATGGATGGATGGATGGATGGATGATGGATGGATGGATGGATGGATGAATGAATGATGGATGGATGTTGGATGGATGGATATATAGATGGATGGATAGATATATAGATGGATGGATGAATGGATGATGGATGGATGGATGGATGCATGGATGGATGGATGGATGGATGATTGATTGATGGATGGATGGATGGATGGATGAATGAATAAATGAATGATGGATGGATGGATGATGGATGGATGGATGGATGATAGATGGATGGATGGGTGGATGATGGATGACGGATGGATGGATGGATGGATGGATGGATGGGTGGATGGATGATGGATGGATGGATGGATGGATGGGTGGATGGATGGATGGATGGATGATGGATGGATGAATGAATGGATGGATGAATGGATGGATGGATGATTGATGGATGGATGGATGATGGATGGATACATACATAGATGGATGGATGAATGAATGATGGATGGATGGATGAATGGATGGATGGATGGATGGATGGATGATTGATGGATGGGTGGATGAATGATGGATGGATGGATGGATGGATGAATGATGGATGGATGGATGATAGATGGATGGATGGAGGATTGATGGATGGATGGATGATTGATGGATGGATGGATGATGGATGGATGGATATATAGATGGCTGGATAGATATATAGATGGATGGATGAATGAATGATGGATGGATGATGGATGGATGGATGAATGATGGATGGATGGATGGATGGATGAATGATGGATGGATGGATGGATGGATGATGGATGGATGGATGGATGATTGATGGATGGATGGATGATTGATGGATGGATGGATGGATGGATGAATGATGGATGGATGGATGGATGGATGATAGATGGATGGATGGATGGATGATTGATGGATGGATGGATGGATGAATGATGGATGGATGGATGGATGATGAATGGATGGACGGATGAATGATGGATGGATGGATGGATGATGGATGGATGGATGGATGGATGATAGATGGATGGATGGATGATGGATGATAGATGGATTGATGGATGGTTGGATGATGGATGGATGGATGGATGGATGATAGATGGATGGATGGATGATGGATGATAGATGGATGGATGGATGGATGGATGGATGATGGATGGTTGGATGATGGATGGTTGGATGATGGATGGATGATAGATGGATGGATGGAGGGATGGATGATAGATGGATGGATGGATGATGGATGATAGATGGATGGATGGATGGATGGATGGATGGATGATGGATGGTTGGATGATGGATGGATGATGGATGGATGATAGATGGATGGATGGATGGATGGATGGATGATGGATGGATGAATGGATGGATGATGGATGATAGATGGATGGATGGATGATGGATGATTGATGGATGGATGGATGGATGGATGGATGATGGATGGTTGGATGATGGATGGATGATGGATGGATGGATGGATGGATGGATGGATGATGGATGATAGATGGATGGATGGATGATGGATGATAGATGGATGGATTGATGGATGATAGATGGATGGATGGATGGATGATGGATGGATGGATGATGGATGGTTGGATGATGGATGGATGATGGATGGATGATAGATGGATGATGGATGATAGATGGATGGATGGATGATGGATGGATGGATGGATGATAGATGGATGGATGGATGATGGATGATAGATGGATGGATGATGGATGGATGAATGGATGATGGATGGATGGATGATGGATGGATGGATGGATGGATGGATGGATGATGGATGGATGGATAGATGAATGAATGGATGGATGAATGGATGGATGATGGATGGATGACTGATGGAAGGATGATGGATGGATGGATGGATGGATGGATGATTGATGGATGGATGATGGATGGATGGAGGATTGATGGATGGATGGATGGATGGATGGATGATGGATGGATGGATGGATGAATGAATGATGGATGGATGTTGGATGGATGGATATATAGATGGATGGATAGATATATAGATGGATGGATGAATGGATGATGGATGGATGGATGCATGGATGGATGGATGGATGGATGATTGATTGATGGATGGATGGATGGATGGATGAATGAATAAATGAATGATGGATGGATGGATGATGGATGGATGGATGGATGGATGATAGATGGATGGATGGATGGATGGATGATGGATGGATGGATGGGTGGATGGATGGATGGATGGATGATGGATGGATGAATGAATGAATGGATGAATGGATGGATGGATGATTGATGGATGGATGGATGATGGATGGATACATACATAGATGGATGGATGAATGAATGATGGATGGATGGATGGATGGATGGATGGATGGATGATTGATGGATGGGTGGATGAATGATGGATGGATGGATGGATGGATGAATGATGGATGGATGGATGGATGATAGATGGATGGATGGAGGATTGATGGATGGATGGATGATTGATGGATGGATGGATGATGGATGGATGGATATATAGATGGCTGGATAGATATATAGATGGATGGATGAATGAATGATGGATGGATGATGGATGGATGGATGAATGATGGATGGATGGATGGATGGATGGATGAATGATGGATGGATGGATGGATGGATGATGGATGGATGGATGGATGATTGATGGATGGATGGATGGATGAATGATGGATGGATGGATGGATGGATGATGGATGATAGATGGATGGATGGATGATTGATGGATGGATGGATGGATGAATGATGGATGGATGGATGGATGATGAATGGATGGATGGATGAATGATGGATGGATGGATGGATGGATGGATGGATGATAGATGGATGGATGGATGGATGGATGATGGATGGATGGATGGATGATAGATGGATGGATGGATGGATGATGGATGGATGGATGGATGGATGATGGATGGATGGATGGATGATGGATGGATGGATGGATGGATGATAGATGGATGGATGGATGATGGATGATAGATGGATGGATGGATGGATGGATGGATGATGGATGGTTGGATGATGGATGGATGGATGGATGGATGATAGATGGATGGATGGATGATGGATGATAGATGGATGGATGGATGGATGGATGGATGATGGATGGTTGGATGATGGATGGTTGGATGATGGATGGATGATAGATCGATGGATGGAGGGATGGATGATAGATGGATGGATGGATGATGGATGATAGATGGATGGATGGATGGATGGATGGATGGATGATGGATGGTTGGATGATGGATGGATGATGGATGGATGATAGATGGATGGATGGATGATGGATGGATGAATGGATGGATGATGGATGATAGATGGATGGATGGATGATGAATGATAGATGGATGGATGGATGGATGGATGGATGATGGATGGTTGGATGATGGATGGATGGATGGATGGATGGATGGATGGATGATGGATGATAGATGGATGGATGGATGATGGATGATAGATGGATGGATTGATGGATGATAGATGGATGGATGATGGATGGTTGGATGATGGATGGATGATGGATGGATGATAGATGGATGATGGATGATAGATGGATGGATGGATGATGGATGATAGATGGATGGATGGATGATGGATGATAGATGGATGGATGGATGGATGGATGGATGATGGATGGTTGGATGATGGATGGATGGATGGATGGATGATGGATGATAGATGGATTGATGGATGGATGATGGATGATGGATGATAGATGGATGGATGGATGATGGAATATAGATGGATGGATGGATGGATGGATGGATGATGGATGGTTGGATGATGGATGGATGATGGATGGATGGATGGATGGATGATGGATAGATGGATGATGGATGATAGATGGATGGATGGATGATGGATGATAGATGGATGGATGGATGGATGGATGGATGATGGATGGTTGGATGATGGATGGATGGATGGATGATGGATGGATGGATGATGGATGGTTGGATGATGGATGGATGATAGATCGATGGATGGAGGGATGGATGATAGATGGATGGATGGATGATGGATGATAGATGGATGGATGGATGGATGGATGATGGATGGTTGGATGATGGATGGATGATGGATGGATGATAGATGGATGGATGGATGGATGGATGATGGATGGATGAATGGATAGATGATGGATGATAGATGGATGGATGGATGATGGATGATAGATGGATGGATGGATGGATGGATGGATGATGGATGGTTGGATGATGGATGGATGATAGATGGATGGATGGATGGATGGATGGATGATGGATGGATGGATGGATGATGGATGATAGATGGATGGATGGATGATGGATGATAGATGGATGGATTGATGGATGATAGATGGATGGATGGATGGATGGATGGATGGATGGATGATGGATGGATGGATGATGGATGGTTGGATGATGGATGGATGATGGATGGATGATAGATGGATGATGGATGATGGATGGATGGATGATGGATGATAGATGGATGGATGGATGATGGATGATAGATGGATGGATGGATGATGGATGGTTGGATGATGGATGGATGATGGATGGATGATAGATGGATGGATGGATGGATGGATGATGGATGATAGATGGATGGATGGATGGATGGATGGATGATGGATGGTTGGATGATGGATGGATGGATGGATGATAGATGGATGGATGGATGGATGGATGATGGATGATAGATGGATGGATGGATGGATGGATGGATGATGGATGGATGGATGATAGATGGATGGATGGATGGATGGATGATGGATGGTTGGATGATGGATGGATGATGGATGGATGATAGATGGATGGATGGATGGATGGATGGATGATGGATGGATGAATGGATGGATGATGGATGATAGATGGATGGATGGATGATGGATGATAGATGGATGGATGGATGGATGGATGATGGATGGTTGGATGATGGATGGATGATAGATGGATGGATGGATGGATGGATGATGGATGGATGGATGGATGGATGATGGATGATAGATGGATGGATGGATGATGGATGATAGATGGATGGATTGATGGATGATAGATGGATGGATGGATGGATGGATGGATGGATGATGGATGGATGGATGATGGATGGTTGGATGATGGATGGATGATGGATGGATGATAGATGGATGATGGATGATAGATGGATGGATGGATGATGGATGATAGATGGATGGATGGATGATGGATGATAGATGGATGGATGGATGGATGGATGGATGATGGATGGTTGGATGATGGATGATAGATGGATGGATGGATGGATGGATGGATGATGGATGGTTGGATGATGGATGGATGGATGGATGATGGATGATAGATGGATGGATGATGGAATATAGATGGATGGATGGATGGATGGATGGATGGATGATGGATGGTTGGATGATGGATGGATGATGGATGGATTATAGATGGATGGATGGATGGATGATGGATGATAGATGGATGGATGGATGATGGATGATAGATGGATGGATGGATGATGGATGATAGATGGATGGATGGATGGATGGATGGATGGATGGATGATGGATGGTTGGATGATGGATGGATGGATGGATGATGGAGTATAGATGGATGGATGGATGATGGATGATAGATGGATGGATGGATCATGGATGATAGATGGATGGATGGATGATGGATGGTTGGATGATGGATGGATGATAGATGGATGGATGGATGGATGGATGATGGATGGATGGATGGATGGATGATGGATGATAGATGGATGGATGGATGATGGATGATAGATGGATGGATGGATGATGGATGATAGATGGATGGATGGATGATGGATGATAGATGGATGGATGGATGGATGGATGGATGGATGGATGGATGATGGATGGTTGGATGATGGATGGATGATAGATGGATGGATGGATGGATGGATGGATGATAAATGGATGGATGGATGATGGATGATGGATGATAGATGGATGGATGGATGGATGGATGATGGATGGATGGATGATGGATGGTTGGTTAGATGATGGATGGATGATGGATGGATGGATGATGGATGGTTGGATGATGGATGGATGATGGATGGATGATGGATGGATGGATGGATGGATGGATGATGGATGGATGGATGGATGATGGATGGATGGATGGAGGGATGGATGATAGATGGATGGATGGATGATAGATGGATGGATGGTTGGATGATGGATGGATGGATGATGGATGATAGATGGATGGATGGATGGATGATGGATGGTTGGATGATGGATGGATGGATGGATGGATGATGGATGGATGGATGGATGGATGATGGATGGATGGATGGATGATGGATGGATGGATGGATGGATGGATGATGGATGATAGATGGATGGATGGATGGATGATGGATGGTTGGATGATGGATGGATGGATGGATGGATGGATGGATGGATGGATGGATGGATGATGGATGATAGATGGATGGATGGATGGATGATGGATGGTTGGATGATGGATGGATGATGGATGGATGGATGGATGGATGGATGGATGATGGATGGATGGATGGATGGATGATGGATGGATGGATGGATGATGGATGATAGATGGATGGATGGATGGATGATGGATGGTTGGATGATGGATGGATGATGGATGGATGAATAACCTGCTGGAGGATCGGATCGGTCTGGAATCCTGAGCTCCCTCCCTCTCTGACCTCTGCTCTCTCACGTTGAGGATGTTAAAAACATCTAAACTCCTTCAGGGTTAAAGCTGCAGCCAGATGCTGTGAAAGTAGCTTATCTTTGCTCTGCAGGGTTCCATGAAGGAACCTCAGATCTGCTCTTCCTCCCAGACAAACCTGAGCTTGACAGAAATAAAATAATCTGCTCTGAGCTCAAATATCCATGATGAAGATTTCCAGAACCACAAAACCGAATCTCTGACTGCTGCCTCAGAAGAGAGGTCAGTCCGGTTCCCCTGCTGGTGCCAGACATCCTCACAAACCCCAGACCTAGGTCAGAGACCTTCAGCACTTCAAAACTGGAAGGTCCTCAAAGGGTCTGTGCATACTGGACCAGACTTCCTGGAAACCAAGAAGAAAACCATCACCTTAGAAGCAGAGCAGCTCTGTCCTCTGAGCAATCCATATGTGGAAGGTTGGGTGGAAGAAGAGAGGCATGGGCAGCGGGTAGGGCTGAAGGTTCGGTGTGCACCACAGAGACGGACGCGGTGCATGTTCTCTTCTGACATTGTGACCCAAAACCTAAATCTCTTAATAAAGTTATAAGATCCCCCCCCGAACACACACACCCCAGACTACCCCCTCCCCACCCCCCATTGCCTCTAATGTTCTCTTTTTCCTTCTCTGCTCCCTGCAGTTCGCCGTCAGAACATGAAGGTCCGGATCAACGCCACGGGCGACACCATTGTCATGAAGTTTGTGCGTCCGAGCCAGGACGTGAAGCTGGAGGGGTACATCCTGGGATATGGAAGGAGTGTGTTCTCCAAACAGTTCATCCAGCTGCCAGAGAATGGCCAGATGTACGAAACAGAGCTTGGTAAGAAGAACGGGTCTGCTGGACCTGATGGTTCAGGTAGATGTCCATCTCTGAATGTTTAGCTTGGATCCTTCAAGGTGAGTCCTGGAAGTTTCAGGTCTGAACACTGGGTTCTGGAGCAACCTCAGGGTCTCAGTCAGGTGTAGGGCTTAGCAGCATGGTGCTGGTCCATCTGGCAAATCTAGAAATCTATCATGTGGGCGTTGTTGCTTCCATCAGGAGCAGAACTTCCAGACCTTCTGTCCAGGTGAAACCTTCGGAGGAGAACCATTCTTCTGTCACAGACGTGTCTTCAGTCAGAATAAGGAGGTTTCTGGTGTTTCCTCCATCATTAGCATCAGAGAAACAACCTTTGATTGTTGAGTGTTACAGCTGATAGGCCTGGTGGTTCTGGGACAGTCCAGATCTAGACAGCTGTTCTGTTAGCTGTGCTGCTTCTAGTCATGGAGGCTCCATGGATTCATATTAGCTGCTGGGAAACACCCGAAGTTCAATCTGTTCTGATTATTTTTCTTCAAAGGGGCCAACATTTTTTATTTATGGTTTTAAACCAACGGAAAGAAGACAGAGCCTGACAGCCTGAACCTCTCACCTTTAACACGTTCCCCCCTCATTCAGAGCTCCGTCCAGGTGTTCCTGCAGAGAAAGTTTGCCTGTTCTGTAATGGCTTCCATATGTGTGTCTGCACAGTGTCCACCTGTGGGGCCAGCAGCTCGCTGCCATGACATCCCCGCCATCTTGGCTTTCCATAACAGGGTCCAGCATTCCTGACATGTTTCAGCCTAGCTGGGCTCCCACAGAACCCGTCCATGGTTCTAATAGGTGGGAAGGGCTCCAGCTTCAACACTTCTACCTAAACGTTTGTTCCAAGGTCTGCATGATCATAGGAGCTTACACAAAGAAATGTGACTTAATTTTGTGTTTCGGAAAGAAACAAGCATAGATGGTAACAGAAACAAATGAGCTTCAATATGCAGAGATGAAGCAGAAGCAGACAGCCACTGTTGGAATAAACTGTGTCTGAGCTCATCAAACGCCTCATGTCGTCTCAGATGCTGAACCAAAGTACCTGGTTGCTGTCCAGCCCATTCCAGTCAAAGATGGGAAGAAGCACTGCACAGGTAGGTGACCAGAAGCTCTGAGCTGTCCTGAATGTCTAAGACTTCTCACAGATATTCTGCTCCAGGTAAGGTGAACCTGGAGAAGCCTCTCCACTTGGTGATTGGGTCCATCAGTCCCACGGCGGTGCTGCTCTCCTGGGGGAACCACCTGAAGAGGCCGTATGAGAAAAACATCATGAACGAATGTCTGGAGGACGGGTAATTGTTCTACTTCCACTACCAGCATAGAGTTCAGAGGAATTTAAACTAGCCTGGTAATTTATGATTAGCAGACCTGATCCTAACGACATGACCAATGATCTGTCAGGAAGCTGTGATCGCTGGACGCACCAAAGCCTCGTCGTCCACATTGAGACATATCTGTCCCATTGGGACAATGAATTACAGCAGCCGTTGGGTTTGAATCCTCCAACTGTGTTGAGTGATCTTACACAGCCTCCTACAGCCACATTTTTCCTCTCTGTCAAACAAGTTGGAGGAGCCTTTGGAAATCTTGACCCATCAGTCCTTCGCTGCTCTTTTTATAGCTAACGTCAGCTCTTTCTGCACAGCGCTTGGCTGCTGGCTTGCAGCTTTTGGATCCCCACTCTGAAAAACACAACTTTAGGGAAAGAAAGTGGAGATGCACGAGGCGGCCAGAATGAACAAGATGCTTGTTTCCATGCTGAGGTCATGACTGCTGCAGGCAGCCAGAGAGAAACCACAGGACTGAAGGAAGCAGGGCGTAGAGCGCTAGCTAATCAACTGTCCAATGTCGGGGTCTTGTTAGCCTGACACCTCCAGAGCTGCAGTCAACAGAACTTTGATGAGATCCAGACCTTCAGTCTTGGCTTAATAAAGACTTTTTTGGTTCTTTTGGTGAAACTGATCTTTTCTGAACCTTTAAACATTCAGATCTCTTTCTCTAGCACACTAAATCTTCTCATTTTCAGAACCCTAACCCTTCTCCTAATTGGATCTTCTTTTTTCTGATGATAAACCTGTTCAGGAAGCTCCATCATTGATTCCTCCATGTCCACTGTGGTTGGAGACATGGAGACAGACAAAAGCCAGGCCTGAAGATGTTTCCAATCCAATCTGTTGATCATCTAGTAGACTGATTTGTTATTTTTTCTAGTTATGGGCATTTTCTTTTCCTTTGTCTAAAGACATTTTTCTACTGTTTTTTTATTCATAATTATTGCAGCTTTTTCACAAACAAACCCACTTTTTGTTTGGTGAAGAAACAGAATATGGTTGAATGAGGAAAAGGAACAAAAATAAGTTTAATTATCGGATAAACGTCAACAAATATACTGATGAAGGTTCTCAGTCATCCAGGTCATAGTCATTCCAGTCATTGGCTTGAAATGTACTGAGATCTTGTGTTTGGAGAAAATCCTCTTGAGCTTTTCAGACACTCCAGCAACATAAGGGATTCTGATGTTTTTGCGTTTAATTTTCCCATCGCTGTCTTCTGTTGCGAGTCTTTTGGATTTCCTTGCTGATTTGATAAAAGCCCAGTTTGGATATCCACAGTTTCGGAGAGCATCTTTGATGTGTTTCTGTTCTTTTTGCTTCCCATCTGTTTTAGTAGGGACATGTTCTGCCCGGTGTTGTAAGGTTCTGATGACTGAGAGTTTGTGTTCCAGTGGGTGGTGTGAGTCAAAAAGAAGATACTGGTCTGTGTGAGTAGGTTTCCTATACACTTCAATGTTTAGGCTTCCCTCTCCTTCCATGCTCACCAGGCAGTCCAGAAAGGGTAGTTTGTTGTCATTGGCATCCTCTCTGGAGAATTTGATGTTACGGTCAACAGAGTTGATGTGTTTGGTGAAAGGTTCCACTTCCTCTAGATGGATTTTGACCAAAGTGTCATCCACGTATCTAAACCAGTGGCTTGGTGGTGTTCCATTGAAAGTGTCTAAAGCTCTCTTTTCCATTTCTTCCATGTAAAGATTGGCTACAATTGGTGACACTGGAGATCCCATTGCACAACCATGCTTCTGTCTGTAAAAATTACCTCTGAATTTGAAATAGGTTGTGGAAAGACAAAGGCCCAGTAGTGTGCAGATCTGGTCCGGAGTGAAATTAGTCCTGTTGTTTAAATCACTATCTTGTTCAAGACGTGTCCTGACTGTTTCCACTGCCTCTGTTATAGGTATGCATGTGAAAAGTGAAGTAACATCGAACGATACCAGGGTTTCTCCTGGTGCCATCCTTAAATGTTTGGCTTTGTTGGCAAAGTCTTTGGAGTTTTCTATGTGATGTGGTGTGTTTCCCACCAATGGAGCTAAGATATTAGTAAGCTGTAAGCAAATATATGTTCTACTTTTCAGCACTGACAGGAAATATACTAATAAAGTCTGTATACTAATAGTGTATTGCTCTTGGAGTTGATGGATGTCTATAAAGTTGAGAGGACAGACAAAGATGCATCGTACGTATCAAACCCTGAGGGACACCAGCAGGACTTTCACAGCTTTCTGTTGTTGCTGTTAAAAGTCATCGTCTCTTTCAGATTCTACACCATTCGATACAGGGAGAGGAACAGGAAGTGGATCTACCAGACGTGTCCGACCAGCGACACCGTGATCGATCACCTGAAGCCCGACACCCAGTACGAGTTTGGGGTTCGTTCCAACAAGGATGATCGCAGTGGCCTTTGGAGCAAGCCGGTCATTCACAACACCAACATGGGCAGTAAGGAGCACCCAGAGATCCTGCTGTTGCTGCTCAGCGATGGGGTTACTGATGGCGTTACTAACGCCGTTACCTTGTTTTAGTAACGAGTAATCTAACTAATTACTTTGACTGTAACTAAAACGCAGTTACCATTGCAGACACCCCGTTACTGCGCATTACTCAGGTCGCACAATGAACCTTTTTTCATGATGGGACTCGTGCGCAGCTGCGTGAAGCTGACACCCCACCCACGTCAAAAAACTCTGCAAATAGACTGAATGGTTAGTGCAAATGGTTTGTGCAGAAAAAAAATATTGTTTGTGCTACTTTTGTTTAAGAGATATTAAAGATAATTTTTTAGGTCATCCAGAGGTGCGCGCCTTGTCATGAGAGAGGGGAGGATGAGAATGGCTGATGTATAGTGAGATTCCGTCTGTCAGTTGGGTAGGTGGGTGTTTCTGCTGGCGGGTGTTAACGTACAGCACACACAGAGAGATGGAGAGTCAGGAGGACTCCAGCAGCAAAACAGCGTTTTCCTGATGGAAATACTGGTGTAACGTCGAGCTGAGTTTCCCCATCAGATACGGTTTCCTCTGCATCTCCACACAGCGCAGGCGGCATGATTCACCGCGCAAGCGACAGGAAACGCGCATGCTCGCTAAAGGCGCGCAACAGCCGCCCTGTGCTCGCGCCACAGGAGAACTATGGAGAGCGTGAACGATCAAATGAAAGGGAGAAAGATGGATGGATGGATGGATGGATGGATGGATGGATGGATGGATGGATGGATACTCTGCCTTTTCAACCTACTGTATTTTTTATTTTAAACATTATTTGATGGCCTTTGTGGCAGGGAGGGAGATCCATACTTTATGTCACACGCAGAGTATAGATCTAGATAGATAGATGGATAGATAGATAGATGTTACAGTATCTATAACAACCCAAACACACAGGATTTCAGAATTAGACATCCCCAGTTATTAATTTCACCAGATCTGAATGCCCTGTTAAAAACTTCACATGGCGTTCCCCCCTGATGTCATTTACGTTGAGTTGCAATAAATGCTAAACTCTCTGCAGGTTCTTGTCTTTGTCGTCCGCACTATTCAGCTGGCTTTAGAAACACACGGTGAGAAGGTGGGGGCTGGGTGGAGAGGGTTACGGGGGCGAGAAACGCAAAAGTAACGCAATAGTTACTTTTACTAGTAATTAGTTACTTTTATTGTGGAGTAACTCAGTTAGTAACTCAGTTACTTTTTGGGAGAAGTAACTAGTAACTATAACTAATTACTTTTTCAAAGTAACGTGCCCAACACTGTTGCTGCTTGTCCCTTCCTGAAGCAATGTCTGATAAAGACATTCATAACTTGTTCTCTAACAAACTGTTGTTTCTGAATTTGCAGATAAAAAGATCCAGAAACCATACAAGCCCCGTAAGACTGTGGCGAACCCGGTAAGAAACCAGCTGCTCTACTGCTGAACTGGATGCAGAGACTGACGGTTTTATCTCTGGACTAGAATCCTGTTCATGGTCTAACTTGTTCGTGGCTTCAAGAGCTGAAGCTGTCTCATGGTTTGGTTTTGCTTTGTTTTCCAGAAAATTCATAGCGCCTTCCCTCCTCCCCCCCGTAAGGATTCCTGTCAACGCAGAGTTTAATGTTTCCCCAGCAGGATTCAAACAACTTAATTACAGGTTGGGTCCTTTAAAGCTACAGTAATGATGACTGTGGACTTGTTTGCAGCTCTACAAAACAGAACTAGGACTCGAGTGCAGCCAGGTTACAGCAAGCAGGTTAACCCTGGTGCAGCACGGACCTCTTCTGGTGATTATCTCCTCCTTGATGTTTCTGATTAACTCAGGGTCTCCAACTGTTTCCTCTGGACCAGCAGAGCCTTCAGTGAAGGTTGATTGATGGGATTTAGTCTCCAAAATGAATTAATTAGCATTTCAGGTGGTTGCTGTAGAAATCTTTTCTATTTTTGCTGCTATGTTTGAAAAGATTTATCAACTATCACAAGAAAATTATTTCTGGAAAAAGCTTATATCTCCATCAGCCAAACCTGAGCTGTTCTTCTATGAAATATGGTCGACACTTTTCCACTTCCACTCCTGATTTTTCCTCTTTCTTCGTCTATAAAGTGAGCAAACTGTTTCCCACAGAGTCCCCTGAGAGCCAGCAGGAAACTCTCCCTCTGCCCGGCTCCTCTGAGCCCAAATCTTCTGCCGAGTCGCCCGGTAACCACGGAGATGCTTATTTGTTCTTTAGCCATCAGCTTCATTCATTGGTGTAGCTTCAGCATTGATTGGCTGCATGGTGGCATGCACTCAGCCCAGTCAGAAAGTCCAAACTTCATGCTTATGTCATTGGATAACAGTAAGTTGATATGGCCCCGCCCACCCTCTCATCATGTGACCACAGTCATGCTCAAGCGTCCATCAGCCGCCAGCTTTCCTTCACTTGTTATGTTTCCTTTCTGCTGTTTCTGGTTTTCCATATTTTAGTTGGTTTTTCATCCAAAGCAGATGATTGTTTTCATTAGAAATATAAAAAAACAGATTAATTTCCAAATAATCTGAACTAATCCTCAAAATTTAGCAATTAGAGATTAACAATCACCTGATTGCATATATGGCTCTATGTCTGTCTGTCGGTAATCGATGTCTTCATCGTCTTTCCACACTTTCTTTGATGTTTCTGTCATAGCTGCATTTTCTAACTCGGACTGCATGACAGGTCTGCATGTCACCGAGTTCAGATGCTGACGTTGTTGGACTTTCTGGAGAAAAACAACACAAGTGGTTCATGATTACTGGGACCAAAACATTTGAAGTGTAGTTTAGAGGAATTGTTTTCAGACACAAAGATGAAGGATTGATTTAAAAAGCAGCCGAGGTTTGAATTGACTAAAGAAAGTCTGAACAATGCCGATCAAAGACACTTCATTTCAAACCCACTCGGTCTCAGTACTCAGAGGAAACTATGAAGGGAGCAATGCTGACCTCTTTGGCTCAGATTCCCATCATCACAGACGTCTCTCTTCTCTGTCCCAGAAAAAGGAAACAGTCTTAGAATCAACAGAACCCGGCCTGCAGACCGTCTGACTCCTGCCCTCCCCAAGCTGCTGCCAAGCACCACCCCTCGTACCAACATCACTGCCTCCCCCGTCACTAACCTCCCCTCCAATGGCGACTTACTTCATGGGCAGACTACCAAGGCCCCCAGTAGGGCACCAGAGAAGCACCCTAACGCTGCGGGTAATTCGCACCTTTCACTTCCTTCTGTTTATCCACCTCTTGGTTTAACACTGGACTCCGCTATGAAAGCTATGAGCAAACCTGAGGCCACATGGCTGCTTTACTTTGACAGGCCTGAAGCTTCTCTTCCTGTGAAAAGTGTTTGTTTTTTCAGCCTTATTTTATCCACACAGCTGCTGTCAGAGCTCAGGATGGCTCATCATTGCTGAGGTCAGCGCTGGCCACTGAGCGGGCCAGACCTTCCACCTGGGGTAATGCTCATCTCACCTGCTTGTAATCAGAGGCAGCCTTGCTCTGTCTGCTCTCTCTCTCTTCAGCTTCCAGGGAATTATGTTCATTTTCAGGTCTGGCTGCTCCACAGATCTTCTCCTTTAGATCATCTCATCCAGTGTCTGCATGTAGCTCATGAGGTTTCAGTCATGGCTGTTTGCCATACTTCAATAGCAGCTTCACTGACTGCGGGTTTAAGATTGTTAGAGCTGATAAACTCATCATCATCATCATCTTCATCATCATCTTCATCATGCTATTACCCAAATTAAACACTATCAGGTGGTCCATCACTAACCTCATAGCTCGGGGCTGCTGCAAGCTGGCTATCTTTGCGTCACTCTGTAACCAGACCTGCAACTGTTTTTGATCTTTTAGGTGAAAGCAGCAGAAATGTGAGCCCATCACTCCCAGTGAAAACCTCCAGCCCAGCAGCTTCCCCAGTGTCCATGAGGAACCCCCTCTTTCCCTTCTCTAACAGCTTCAGACAGCTCCACTCTCCTTCTAGATCCAGTAGCTTCTCTCCAACATCTGGGATACTTGGGGGTAATCTGCCATCCGTCCTGTACTTTCACTCTGCTTCCAGTTGGACCCCCCCACCCCCACAGTTAACCACATCATCTACCAGGACAATCTGTGTAGCTTTAGTCACCAGGACTGTTAGTTGAGGTTAATAATGAAAAGGCTGCTGGTGCTGAACTGGACAGCAGCATCTTAGTTACTTAGAAACACTTTGAATCAGGAGAAGCTTCAATAGATCAACATGAGGGTCAGATTTGGACTGAAAGATTAAGGAAAACCTTTTATCATGATGCTTCTGAAAGTATTAGTTATAGTTTAGGATCAGTTCAGCTGTATAGCTAACACCAAGCATCGTCTCCTGCTGATTTTGGGCATAAAGACCGGAACTCTCATTTAGAACGATGCTTCAGACAAAGTGGTGAAAGCTTTAGTTTGGTACTAAAATATTAAACGTTATGAAAAAGATTTAGGGAGTTAATGAGACGTAAAGGAAGGTTTGTGCAGCTTCTTAAGGAAATTACCATTAAAAACAAAACACAAACTCTCTGGACATTTAAAATTCAGGAGATATTAATCATTTATAATAATGTTCCACATATTCAATCTGTTGGAAAAATGGCATAAACTTCGGTTTATTAATCATTTAAAGATCAGGAAACATCAAAATAAATAGTTAAGTAGATGAAAAGCAAATAGACGTTGGAGCTTCTTCCCCAGATCAGGTTTAATGAACTAAGTCCAGATGTTAACCTCTGCTGGTTTTCCATCATCAATCTGAGTTAAACAGAATAAACAGTTAATTGATTTTTTTCCTGAAGCTCCTGCAGGACCAGAATAATTCACTGA
Organism: Cyprinodon diabolis; assembly: GCA_030533445.1. NCBI lineage: Eukaryota > Metazoa > Chordata > Actinopteri > Cyprinodontiformes > Cyprinodontidae > Cyprinodon > Cyprinodon diabolis. The sequence goes on from CM060085.1 coordinate 23,391,541, forward strand.
GTTTGCTTTTAAATCTGAAGCGCAGTTCACACCAGCTGCGTCCAACTTTTTAGCCTCTGATCCGATTTTTTTATCTTTTATGAAAAGTTATTAAAATGAATAAATGACAACCAGCAGCTCATTCTATAAAGCAAAGCTCTACTTAACGAGTCTCTGCAGCTTCTAGAACCAGAACAGATAGAAACATAATGAGATTTATGCCTAAAGAAAAGAGAAACGCAGCATTAAACTCTGTGGGACGGTTTCTATGGCGACAGAGAGGTGATTCTCAGAGAGATCTGGGAAGTTTTTCTATCATTTTCCATAAAGAGGTGAGATAGATCCGCTGCTCTGACCTGCTCTGTCTGCTCCTCCTTATTCTGGAGGATAAATTGCTTTATCCGTTTCTGTCCTCCTGATCTCCCATCATGGGGAAAGTTTCTATTTTAAGGTTTTTGCTCCAGTCTGTCCTGCTCACTATAAACACGATGAGCGACTCCAGACTGACTCTTTCTCCTTCAAATTAACAGATCTGATTTTGGATTTTCCCCCAAAGCGGATGTGTTTTACTTTGGCACCGCGTCTCTCTTCCTGTCAGGCCCTTTAAATTGCTGCTGAATTGCTGCATAGTCCGACTAAAGTAGACCTGGGCTTTACCTCAGTCCGAGCTACGCTGCCCCCTGCAGGAAATCATTCTCATTGACTTTCAATCATCGCCATGATCTCTGAGGGATGATTTTCAGCTGGATTGGATATAAAATCGGATTCAGTTTGTTCTGGGCTTTAATCTGAGATAATCCAACCAGCGATCAGCTCTATGCTGGATGTCCTCATTAATCTGATTGGTCCATCAAACTGTCCTCATTAATCTGATTGGTCCATCAAACTCTGCATTGATTAATTTTACATTTCTACCTAACTTCTCACACCAACCACACATTATCTTTATCTCAGTTAAACTGGGCTCCTCTCTTGACTAGGGTTGCCATAGTAACTCTTAAACAATATGGATGAGCCGGCTCAATTAAATATACGGTGATGCTTTGATGGAGCATTGATGGTTGGATGTGGACGTGAGGAGGGAGGAGCCTTGGAGGAAAACTATGATCATCATCTGAGATTGAAAAGAAAGCTGCTGGCTTTATAAATCTGGATTTGTTAACATTTCTGGGTGTTTTATGGATCTATGGCCACGTTTTCTACTAAAGACCGCTGCTCCATGTAGCAGCAGACAGTCATGACAATCCTGCAGGTATTTCCAGAATCCTGTTGATTATAACCCCAACATTGCCAATTGGAGGCAAAAAGTTGAAGTTTCTCTCTGTTGAAATCAACTTTTGTGACCCTTTTTGAAAAACTTCCTTTCCGTTTCTACTATCAATGACTGACATTTTATTTAGTTGCTTAACCTCCCAGCTGAACAACCAACCTGCTATTCAGATCCTGATTCTGGCTGACAGACCTTTGTCCTATTGGAGGACGTTCAGGAGTGTTAATTAGTTAATTAGTTAATTAGTGTTAATTATTTCTGCTATGGAAATAATCAGCCTGGTTAACAGACAGAAGTAAAGTGGCAACTATTTTCCCAGTTTTGACGATTTAAATAAGATCACCAAGTCAAAACAGTCATAGCTTCCTAGTCCTGTTATCTTAGCTGCATTCATGATCAGTGTTTAGAGGGTTTCCTGCTGGCTGGAGGGTTAAACTCATGTTTTCATGATGGAGGATGTGGAAAAATGAACCAGTCTGTGTTCAATTCTTTCTGAAACTTTAACAAAGAACCAGCTGAAGCTGAAGCCACATGTTGGCGGCGCAGATAACGTCCTACAGACCGAGCCGAGCTGGTTTCTGCTCGTCTCTGTCTGAGGTTGTTGAAGAAGTAACAAAGCCATAACAGACATGTGGTCAATAGTGGTCACCGTGACGACTGAAAAGCTTTGGTTGGTTGTTTTCTCGGTGGGTTCAGCCTTCAGATTCTCTCCTATAACGATCAATTCTCTCCCAACAGTGAACGGACAGCCTCGCCGGGGCATTTCTTCCCCCAAACTGACCATATGGCCCAGAGCTCGACTGGGTAAAGAGACTCGTCCTTCTGTGTCCTCATTAACCCTTCACTTCCCGCTTTGCAGCATTTACATCTCCACTGTGGCTCATGTTGCAGTCCTCATCTATTAATATATTTGTGTCCATCTCCTCATCCATCCATCTGTCCACCCATGTTCCATGTTTTCAGCTTAAAGTCAAGTTTCTGCCCGTTTCCAGCAATGTTTCTGCAGAAGGTCCTTCAAATAATCAGGACAGTGATTATTTGAAAGGCTCTATCAGTTGAACAGCAGCAGTGGGTTCTGTCATCTTTTGCTCCATGTTCTGATGGGGGGGATTAGCTTTAACTAAGATCTGTTGGTGCATCCAAACCATTGATCTGGGACCTGTTTAGAGCATAAAGATGTAAACATTGGTTCTGCACATGGCTGGAATATTCAGGCTCATTTTACTGAAAGAAGAAAAGTCCAAACAGTCATGTTTCAGTTGCACTACCTTTCCTGCTGCAGTCAACAACTCGGTGATGGAGAACCGGAAGCCTGACATTCCTCCTGTGTTTGGTCGCTCACGTGCTTCCATGGAGGAGCAGCATCATGGTTGGTAGCAGCATGAATCCCGCCTGTCTTCACCCATAACTCTGCTGCGTGCTTTAGCTGCTCCAATCAGCCAGCACCGCATGGTTTGATGCTGTTTCGGATCAAGAAGCAAACCTCACATGGGACCAGTGAGGGAAAGAAGCTCCAGCCAAAGACCTCGGCACAGCTTGTGGAAAATATTTTGTTCTTTGAAGATATGAACTCAGCTGACAGTTTGCTTATTTTCAAGAAGCTTGCTCTGTGGGGCTTTGTACTGTTTCACGCCTCTGATGTTTAAACTGCTACTAGCTATCCTGCCATGCACCTGGTACCTTCACTCGGGCCTGTGGTCTTATTTTAATGCTTTTTGCTTGAGTTTGAGCACGCTTGGCGGAAGACATGATGCTGTAAAGATGATGTGGATAGAAATGACTGCATGTGTGCACTGATCACTATCCATAGTGATGTGGAAACAGCAGTTGGTGTATGAGTATCATTGTGTGTGAAACAATGAAAAATGCATGCAGACCTTTATTTCACACTGTAATCATGAGCAGAAAACATAATTACAGAACAGTTTCCATTCAGACCATCCAGTTATAATCTGCTCTGCATTTATTGGTTCCTTCTTCTACTGGCAAAGTTTCTGCTTTATGCCTAAAAATAACAGAAGTTTAGTGGAGAAAGCAGGAGAGTTCTTAGAAATCAAACTACTGAGACTGCAAACATTCCTCTGTCATATTTACATGGAGCTGATTGGAAGGCATGCCGCCGCATTGTTTCAAGTTACAAGTTAAAATCACTCCATCGTCTTTCATGTTTCTGGTTTTGCATTTATGCCATTTAGTTTTGGAAGAGGTTCAATTCCCTGATTGTGAGGAATTCTGGCTTCTTCTTAAATGGAGGAAAGGGGTGTAATTGGTTGCAGGTTCTGGACCTCGCAACGAAAAACATATACCGCCTTGTGAATATAGAGTGGATTGTTCATGTTTTAAGGTCCATTTGGCTTTGGGGAGTCAGAACAGAACTCTGTATTGGTTAAACATACATTTTTCCCAGGAGATTAAAGAGAACCTGGATACATGTTTTGTTTTATGAAGACAGAATTTCCTCAGAAGCCAAAACTTAGGCCTGGCTCTCATTTCTGCCTTGCACCACTTCAAAAACACATAAAAGCACACAATCTTATTCGGGTAGAGGAACTAGACCAATGGTTTCCATCAAAAAGAAAAAAGCAGCTTTGTTTTATTTTTTACATTTACAGAAAGTCGTTAATGGTTCAAAGTTCAAAGGCAGAACTTGAGTAGACCAACCATATTCTGCTTGTTTTAGGGTCTTCTGTTCGCACAGCTCTCAACACCAGACCAAACGATGTGAGAAAACCTGGAGAAACTGGTAAAAACCTGTAAATCTTAGCATTCTTATTTCACACTTATGTTTAGAAACCTTTATAATCCAGTTTTCTTCAGACAAGGTGAACCGCCTGGAGAAAAGTGGAAACCCGGAAACCCTGAAAGTTAAAGTCCAAGCTGGAACGACCAAACCAACAAAACAGGAACGCAGACAAACAATCAGTACTGCGGCACCAACAGCCGGTAAATCATCAGGGCGGAATGATCAGGAAGTTGAAAGTTTGTGGGTGGAGCTTTGTTTTAGCGGCTGGTGCCATTATCAAGTTTATTTCATCACCTGTTACAACATTCCTTTCTTTAGTGACTCGACAGGAAAGCTGGGAGGATTCTGACCTTTTCAAGTCGCAACCAACGTCTGACGTTGATGCGCTGGGAAAGAAGCGTTATGTGGGTAAGCAGAAATAAGCCCAACTTGTTCCTTTTGTTCCGAGCACTGACTTGTGGGAACAAGCTTCCTGTCAAGTTTTATTCCCTGAATGAATTAGTCTTCTATCCACAGCTCCTCATGTGGTCTACAAAACCGGTAAGAAGCCTGATGAACCTTGCTCCATCACCTCCTCCCTTAACTACTTCCCTGAAGATGAACCTGGAGAGGTGAACGTGACATCTCCTCCAAGGAATCCACCTTCCAACCTCACTGTGGTGACGGTGGAGGGATGTCCTTCCTTCATCATCCTGGACTGGGAGAAACCCGACAACCACACCACCGGTAGGTCATCATTAACTGCCTACGGTGAGGTGCTGAATGTAACGCAACAAACGCCAAGTCTATTGTCCTTTCTGCAGAATATGAGGTCATTTCCACTGCCAAAGGACCAGATGGAGAACGGGTTTCCATCCTAACTACCAACCAGACTCACACTGCAGTGGAGAACCTCAATCCTGAGAGCAGGTATTTCAGTTCTCTGGCCTTGCTTTGGCCAGGCTGATTCTGCAGAAGGTTATAATCCAGAGGTAGTTCAGCTGTCCCAATGACCCATGAAGACGGATCTGTCAGCAGATGGAGTTGCAAAGGTTCCTGTCTACAGATGGCCAACGGTGAAGATCTAATGAATGCACAGAGACTGTAGGAGGCTGTTAATGAAAGAGTTAGAAGGCTCTGTTAGCTTCAACCTGGGTGTTTATGGTCTGCAGGTTCTAGATGTGGGTTCTGCTGTACGTGTTTGAGGGCAGGTCTGGTTCACTTTAGGCTCAGTTAGGGTCAGAGAGCAAGAAAAGCAATTACCAGAAATCACCAAAATACGAAAAGTTTCCATTTCTGTGCTGCAAAGACTTGAACTGAGTTTCAAAACGACTAAATTAATGTTTCTAAAGCAGATTTCACTCTCTCCTCTCCTTAGTTATGAGTTCAAGGTGAAGCCGAAGAACGAGCTGGGAGAAGGTCCGCTGAGCGAACCAGTGTCCTTCAACACAGAGTCTGGTCAGTTTCTCCCATCATCAGAGTTAAACCCATGCAGCTCCTGTCAGACTGACTCCTGTCTCCGCACAGCTGCAGCTACTTAAAATTAAAATGAACACCAAGTTCAGATAAATAAATGAACTGATCGGTCCAAGAAATCCATATTCTTGAGTAATCTGAACAACTGCCTGCCTGGGGCTGCTGAAATAAACAATCCATCAAATGACAAATGGGCCATGAAGGCCCTTCCTGTTGGCTGAGTAGGCTTCACTGCAGCTCAGATATTCATTATGGATCGTATTAAACACATAGAGGTCTGAGTGAAGGGAAGAAGCCGGTCCCACAGTCTCTCAGGGGTTAATCGTTGAAGGACTTTGATGATTGATTTTCCTTGTTTCTCAGTCCAGTAGTCCTGGAATATATTAATATGGAAATCGTTTTCTTTGTGCAGCCGATCCACGCGTGAGCGAGAACGTCTCAGGTAGGTTTCTTCTCCACTCTGCTGCTTCTTCACGTCTCGGCTAGATATGCAGACCTCATATGGTTTTCCATCCAGGAAAAGATGCCATCTGGACTCAGTTCCCTTTCAAGACGGACTCGTACTCTGACTGCCACGGCAAGCAGTATGTGAAGAGGACCTGGTACCGCAAGTTTGTGGGAGTCCAACTGTGTAACTCGCTGAGGTACAAGATCTATCTGGGCGAAACACTGAACGGTGAGAGCTGATTTAAAGTAAGTAAGACTGGGCAGGTCGGTCTGGTCCTGACCTTCTCACTCCATGTTTTGGGTCAAAGGTGAATTCCACAACATTGGTGATCAGAGCGGCTTTGGTGAGGACCACTGTCAGTTTGTGGATTCCTTCCTGGATGGGCGAACAGGCAGACAGCTCAGACCGGACCAGCTCCCCTCCAGGAATGGTAATTATCAAGCTTCAGAACTGCAGCACCAGAACAGCGTTTATTGCTCTCTGATGGGATATAAATTACTTTGATCAGCACCGTTTCAGAACTTCAGAGCAGGATCCGGTCGATCTTCTGAAGCACAGATTTGTCAAACTGTTCTTCTTTGCAGAGCCTCGTCTGTAACTCTGCCGTCTTTTCCTCCTGGTTCAGGTTTCTTCAGAGCTTTGCGCCAGGAGCCCGTCAACTTTGGACTGATAGGTGGACATTCCCACATCAACTACGTGTCCTGGTATGAATGTGGAACGCCAATCCCTGGGAAATGGTAAACGGGCTGTGATCCACAAGAAAGGAACTTGTTGCCCTCAGCTGGGGGGCGGAAAAAGCATGGGTGGGGCTTAAAGCAGCTGGACCCGGAGCTTGTTACCCAGTGCTGTAAAAACCAGAACATGTACAGGACTTCCTCATCAGGGAAATGTAAGGAGAGCATTTGTACAACTATAGCGAACATGCCTCCTCCCTATTTATCAAGAACCAGTGCTACAGTGATGTTAGAACTGGAAAAACTCAACTTAGATATATATTATTTTTTGTTAAATCATGGGAAGCTGGCTCCCTGGAAGGTGTTATTTATCCAAAGGTCTTTGGTCTCATTTGTTCATGTGTGCTGACAGGCAGGAAGTGAAAGGGGGGGGGGTTGGTAAAGCAGATACTATCATCCTCCACATTCACACTTTAACTGGCAGTGATTCGATGTCCCGCCCCCTCCATGTTGACCATACAGTCCCCCAAGAAACTGTAACTGAAAACAATGACAGTTGCAATGACAGTTCATACTGTTTTACTGTTTTTCTGTCTTTTCTGTTGCCTGCAAATGTTATTTTCTCACATCATGACCAAATGTTTCATTTAATTTACTGACCTACTAGTGCAGCATGATGTTGCAGCTATTCTCTAAACCAGTCGTCATGCAGCTCTGCTTCTTAGTACTTTAGAATATGCGACAGGTTTGATGCTGACAGCACAATATTTACACATTGATTGTTAGCAGATCCGATGGAGCTTTTCCTCATTTGCTTTTTGCACAGGACAAATATACGTACAAACTTTCTATGGTCAGTGGTCATTTTTTTTACTCCCATTTACCTCCAACTGAAGTGTAAAGCAGACCTCCTCTTCTTCTGATGCCTACAGCACTCAGCTAGCTGCCTGCAGCTAACAACACTCAGCTAGCTGCCTGCAGCTAACAGCACTCAGCTAGCTGCCTGCAGCTAACAGCACGCAGCTAGCTGCCTGCAGCTAACAGCACTCAGCTAGCTGCCTGCAGCTAACAGCACGCAGCTAGCTGCCTGCAGCTAACAGCACTCAGCTAGCTGCCTGCAGCTAACAGCACGCAGCTAGCTGCCTGCAGCTAACAGCACTCAGCTAGCTGCCTGCAGCTAACAGCACGCAGCTAGCTGCCTGCGGCTAACAGCACTCAGCTAGCTGCCTGCGGCTAACAGCACGCAGCTAGCTGCCTGCGGCTAACAGCACTCAGCTAGCTGCCTGCGGCTAACAGCACTCAGCTAGCTGCCTGCGGCTAACAGCACTCAGCTAGCTGCCTGCGGCTAACAGCACTCAGCTAGCTGCCTGCAGCTAACAGCACGCAGCTAGCTGCCTGCAGCTAGTATCACGTAGCTAGCTGCTTGCAGCTAACAGCACGCAGCTAGCTGCCTGCTAGCATTTCTGCCGAGGGTTTTATTAGAGGCAATGGTGGCCTAGTGCTTAAAAATTGGGTTTGACCTCTGATAGGTTCTGAGTTCAAGTCCAACTCATTTAATCAGCCTGTCACTCTGGGTCCGTGAGCACGACCCTGCTCTCTGGACGCCACACAATGGCGGCCCACTGCCCCCCAAAGGCTTAAATGGTTAAATGCAGAGATCGTGGGACAATAAAGGATTTATTTTTTTTACATTTTCCAAACCAAGAAGCTAAAAAAAAAAAAAAAATTCAAAGAGTTTTTTTTTTTGTATTTCATTTTTTATTACATTTCTTTTAAACCAAACTGTAGGATGTTTAACTCAATTGAGCATATTGGTTCTTTAAGCTCTTTTTCTTTAGAGAGCAGAACATGGGTTGGCCAACATTATGCCTGATTTTCTTTAACAATATGGAAAAACCAAATATTTCCTAAAGCATGAACAGTGGTGTTCCAACTGACTCCCTCCAAAATATGTATAAAGTGTATAAAATCTCTTAGAAAGCTCAATATAAATACGGACAGTTGTGGAAATTGTCTGCTGGCTTCTGGAAGAGTCCAGCAGTAAAATGAGAGGCACACAGATGTGGAGTTTATTGCTCCAAGGCCAAAGTCCTGAAAAGTTTCAAACATCTTTGCTTTGCCAAAATATTGATTTCATTGTTTTCATTTCCTGTTGGAGGAGGTTGAACGAGGCTTTCATACGGTGCAGTGCAGATGCAGGTCATTTTTCTACATGCTGTATCCAAGTCCTGCAGGACTGTTGCTCCCTGATCATCTAACTTTACCTTTTAGCTGCAGCTGAATGAACTCATGCAAACAGCCTGAAAATATAAAGAACAGGTTGATTAAATGCAGGAGAAAGATTTGGAATGTAGAATGTATTGATTATTTATATATATATATATATATATATATATATATATATATATATATATATATATATATATATATATATATATATATATATATATATATGTTTGTTTCTGTATCGTTTTTAATAAAAAACATTTTTTCAAATGTGTCTTGTGTAAGCTGACTTCTACACAAAGAGCTCATATATTCACACAATAAACCCATATTGTGGTGGAGTTGGAAGAGTCACAGTATTAAACATGTTTTCCAGGCTTGTCTGATGGATTTCATTTAATGGATCAAATAAGCTGTAGACCCAAAACCACAGTTTCCACTGTAAACTATCCAAACTGGATGCCAGTGTTGTCTGGGCTCCAGGGAAGCAGAGATGATTCCCAAAGGAAAAAATGGACCCGAACTGGAATCCCTCAACTTCCAGCACTGTCAGACACATTTAGAATATTTTCTCTGCTGCAGGTAGATTTCATGATCTTCAGTAAATCAAAGAAGCAGCAGATGAAGAAAATGTTTGGATAGCTGTCAGTTTCCATCATTAAAACATTGATAAGCTGATGCTTCAGTTCTTAGTCTGATCTGGACTGTTTTAATGTTTTCATCTGTAGAAGAATATAAAGGGTTAGAACAAGCAAAATGATAAACTCCATCAAACCAAAACCTTATTTCTGCTGCAGTTCTAACCACTACTAGAAATACAATCTAAAATGATGCATTTTTCCTTCCTTGTGTTTAAACTTGTAAGATCTTCACACATCTGTATTATTTACTAAACCTTATTAAGAGCTAAAGTGAAGTTCATACCTTCATTTGTTCTGCTGATTAGGAACGTCTAAGATCATACAAAGGATTACAGAAAGAACCCATCAATGTTGGAGCAATCAAATACATAACTATTGATTGTTTACTTTCAAGTATTTATGTTCATTGATGCAAGTATACAGAAATTTAGACTCCTCAGGCTTTTGAAAAAAGGTAAACCTTAATGGTTGCCCACAAGCCGATCACTAGCCTGATGGGCTGATCCAAGATGACCAACATGTCATGGTAGTAAAGAACGACTCCGGATCAGAGCAACCGCTGAGACAGTTTAGTTAAATCCGGTTTATTGCTGGTTTACAGGTGTTGGTGATGTCTGGTTTGGTGTCTTCTGGTCTGCTTGGAGGGGCGAAGGAGAAACAGCCTGTCGCTGAAAAGAATGTGGAGAGCACTAGACTCAGAGTAGGAGACTTGCCCAGAGCCAGCGGGGAGTGATGTCTGTGGCTCGGTGCAATCCAGCGGCCCCCCCACTCTCTCTTGTGCGGATGGTTTTAGTAGGTGGACAGGCACCTACTAACAGGCAGGTGAGCTTCAAGTTAGTTAAGGCAGGTGAGCTTCAAGACTAGTTAAGGCAGGCGATCAGAGGAATCCAGCTCCCTTGGGGTTCCTGCCTTGGGTAACTGGTCTAAGGGAAATAACACCTAATACTGTGTTCTAAAGAGACACAGTCTGGCACGGAGGAAACTCCGAAATAAGGTATTTTGGTCATTTACCATGCTGGAAGCAAGAAAGAACTGACGCCCTCCTGGTCTCTGCTCCTTAGGAAGGAATGTAATCAGCAGTGATGAGGAGCACCTGCTCGCCACGCCCTGCAGAGAAGAGAGAGAGACTACCCAGGCCTGGAGCATGACACAACATCCATCTACCGGTTAGTACGGTCTCACCCTACCCTTGGATTGTTTTAAGTGATCCCATATCTTTGGATTTTAAAAAGGTCATTGAGCTGGTGGGGCAGCGCCCTCTATTGGCCAGCCGCCACTGGTTGAACGCTCCTCTAGTCGTACCCGCTTTGGGGTTTGGGATAATGCTTAATGTGGCGAACTGAGGCTTAGTGCTTAGGCGCTGGTTTGGGATTAGTTTTTAGCAGTGTTTAGCAGAATCTGAATACTCTCAGTAATATCAGTGGGTCCTTATCTTTTTTTTGGGGAGCAAACAGCTGTTAGCAGCTGTCGATACTTGAAGTCATAGTGTTAAAGTGACACTGTAAGAGTATTTGGTCCCACACTTATTCCAACTGGGACCAAATGTACTCTTAAAGTGTTACTTTTACTGTGAAGACATGTTTCTCTGAAGTCTTGGGCAGGTTGTGGTGTTTGTCCTGTCAGGGCTCTTTTCAGATCGAGGTCTGGTTGTTTGTTCTTTGCTCCAAGCATTTCCCAGTTGGGGCTTCTGGTCTGGTTATTATTGCCATTGGATGCAGCACCTTATTTCTCACTTCTGTTGGTTATTTGTCTTTCTGATGAGTTTGTATTTAAATCCAGCGGTGGGGTTATGTCAGTGCTTTGGAGGTAGTCACTGGCAGGGTTATAGAATAACCATAACCACTATTTACTACCACATTCACTTCCAGTCTGTGTTAATTTCCAAGACAGCCATCCTCCATAGAAGCTTTTCAAAGTCCTGTGGTGTTAAGGGAAGCATTTTTGCTGAAGTGTGATCAAAAAACAACTGTTTAAAAAGTAGAGTAGCTAGACAACATAACTCAAAATTTGAAGCACCCTAAGAATTTTTTGAAAAGCAGTAAATTCTTTATCTGGCAGTGTTGGGCACGTTACTTTGAAAAAGTAATTAGTTATAGTTACTAGTTACTTCTCCCAAAAAGTAACTGAGTTCCTAACTGAGTTACTCCACAATAAAAGTAACTAATTACTAGTAAAAGTAACTATTGCGTTACTTTTGCGTTTCTCGCCCCCGTAACCCTCTCCACCCAGCCCCCACCTTCTCACCGTGTGTTTCTAAAGCCAGCTGAATAGTGCGGACGACAAAGACAAGAACCTGCAGAGAGTTTAGCATTTATTGCAACTCAACGTAAATGACATCAGGGGGAACGCCATGTGAAGTTTTTAACAGGGCATTCAGATCTGGTGAAATTAATAACTGGGGATGTCTAATTCTGAAATCCTGTGTGTTTGGGTTGTTATAGATACTGCAACATCTATCTATCTATCTATCTATCTAGATCTATACTCTGCATGTGACATAAAGTATGGATCTCCATCCCTGCCACAAAGGCTATCAAATAATGTTTAAAATAAAAAATACAGTAGGTTGAAAAGGCAGAGTATCCATCAATCCATCCATCCATCCATCCATCCATCCATCCATCCATCCATCATCCATCCATCCAGATTTCTCCCTTTCATTTGATCCTTCACGCTCTCCATAGTTCTCCTGTGGCGCGAGCACAGGGCGACTGTTGCGCGCCTTTAGCGAGCATGCGCGTTTCCTGTTGCTTGCTCGGTGGTTCGTGCCGCCTGCGCTGTGCGGAGATGCAGAGGAAAACGTATCTGATGGGGAAACTCAGCTCGACGTAACACCGGTATTTCCATCAGGAAAACGCTGCTTTGCTGCTGGAGTCCTCTTCACTCTCCATCTCTCTCTGTGTGCTGTACGTTAACACCCGCCAGCGGAAACACCCACCTACCCAACTGACAGACGGAATCTCACTATACATCAGCCATTCTCATCCTCCCCTCTCTCATGACAAGGCGCGCACCTCTGGATGACCTAAAAAATTATCTTTAATATCTCTTAAACAAAAGTAGCACAAACAATATTTTTTTCTGCACAAATCTGCACTAACGTTGCACTAACCATTCAGTCTATTTGCAGAGTTTTTTGACGTGGGTGGGGTGTCAGCTTCACGCAGCTGCGCACGAGTCCTATCATGAAAAAAGGTTCATTGTGCGACCTGAGTAACGCGCAGTAACGGGGTGTCTGCAATGGTAACTGCGTTATAGTTACAGTCAAAGTAATTAGTTAGATTACTCGTTACTAAAACAAGGTAACGGCGTTAGTAGCGCCGTTACTTTCAACGCCGTTAGTCCCATCACTGTTATCTGGAAATAATATAATCCTGTTTGCATTATGAAAGATGCAAACATGCTAATAAAGCAAATATTCTAAATAATTTCAATGAGTATTTTGTTTGTCCAGGATCTCTATCTGAGTGGCTTTTAGCTCATCAATCCAACAGTCAGAGTCAGTTTCCTTCACCTGTTGCTTATGCCAGGGTCCAGGGTTTGATCAGAACTGCAGCTGGATCAATCTAAACCTGCCGGCTCTGATTCTCTTGAGTCCTTCTGGTTGAGTTCTGCTTCCGGTTTTTTTATAGAACCTCTTAGTCGTATTTTAAATTGAAACAATTCTGAAAATAACATTTGGATAATATGTTAGTCAGCGTATGTTCTTCTCTCTTTATTTAGTTTTTTTGTTCGGTTAAAGGATTATTTATCTGATGGGTCCCAACATAGGATGATTGAGGCACTGATGGGGTCAATCTAAGCAGAGGAGGGGTTGATTACTGTGACACTCATCTCCCACTGGCCAAAAAACCAGTTTAAACGTGGGAACAATTGGCTTTTAGTAGCAGTGGGAACAACTCACTGACCTGCAAGAAAATCTCCTGGACTCTGATCAGCACGCTGTAGGAACAGCAGAGGCGGGTCGACCTGCTAAATTACGTGACACCATTGAGCACAATGTACGGACGTCAACACACCAGTCGCTATGATCTAACAAGCAGAAACAACTCGGTTTCCATCGGATGAACATGGAGCAGCTCTGGTGAGAGCAATTCAGACAGATAATACAGCGAAGCAATAAAGCTCACTGACTTTGCCCTGGCTTCCTTCCACGTTCCTCTTCATTGTTTACTGGACAGATTTCCATCACACTGTCAATGAATGCTAACCCAGTGTGATGCCGTCATCAGACATGCAGTGGGGGGGGGACACGGGCCATGCAGCTGCCAGCGAGGGGTTAGACTCTGCTTTTCGATCAAGTGAGAAAAGAGCCAAAAGCTGATTGTTAGCGACCCGGTTTTGAAAAAGCCGGGTTTTCAGTGGGAAAGTGGGAAAGAGTTGCATTTTAGAGGGAAAACAGGCCATGAATGGGTTTCCAACCAATCAGTCTCCTAAAACTGACTTTGAGAGGCAGAAACCTTAAACCTTAGAGCAGAAAGATGTGTGTCTTTTTTTATATTGCCTGTTAAGGACTGTTACAGTATATTTATTAACCTTATGAGGACAAACAGAGTTGGAGAGTAATTAGTGAATTAACTTTAGGTTAGGAAAATATTGGTAATAATGGTTATATATTCAGGTTAGGCATAAAATATGGGTAGAAATACGGTCAAGGGTGTTATTGTTTATGAGGGTATCAAGGATCTGTTAAACATTTTTATCTGCTTTGGACTTGTAACTGAATGCAATGACTGATAAAGACCTGTCCAGTCATGTAAGCTGCCTGGTGCCTTCTGGACCTCTGTCATAAATCAGCCATCACTTGGTTTATTAAGATCTGCTGTGTTGAGCATCATTTATTAGCTGAGGAAATGAAGGAAAACCAATGGAAGCCTGGTACTTCGCTTTGCAGAGCTCAGCCAGCTATGGTGCCAGCAGTCTATTCACGCTGGTGGTAATGACAAAATTAGTGTTGCTTCGGTGTGTAAGTTTCCCAAAAAAATGTCGGACTCCGTAAGTTTCTCTGGTCCCCTCCCTGATCTGACCAGTGATGACATGTTTAGCCGCATGTCGTCATTCAACCGCTGGTTGTCTAGGTGGTGTCCTGAAAACAACGTGGGCTACATTAATAATTGGCAATCCTTTTGGGGAAAGCCTGGTCTGATTCGGAGAGACGGCATCCATCCCACTTTGGATGGTGCAGCTCTTCTTTCTAGGAATCCTGCCACATTTATTAGTCCTCCAAAACCCTGACCCCCCAGGGTGCAGACCAGGAAGCAGAGTTGTAGTTTAACACACATCTCTGCACATTCTCTACTGTTACCCACTCTTTACTCCATCCAGACAGTGTCTTGCCCACGACCAAAATCTAATGAATTAGCAAATAGTCCCAAAGGAGTAAATCATGATAATCTAATTAAAATCAAAATAACTCCAATTGGGGAAAAAGTTAAAACGATTAAATGCGGTCTGTTTAACATAAGATCTCTTTCCTCTAAAAGTCTGCTAGTTAATGACTTGATTTGTGATAATCACATTGGCTTGTGTTGCCTTACAGAAACCTGGCTGCAGCAAGAGGATTATGTGAGCATAAATGAGGCAACTCCTTCAAGCTATTTAAATTTTCACATCCCCAGAAGTTCTGGGCGATGAGGAGGAGTAGCAACAATCTTCCAGTCTGACTTACTGATTACTCCCAAAACAGTTAATACCTACAACTCTTTGATCATTTAACCCTTAATTTCCCTGATCCAAATTTCAAGGCAAGAAAACCTCTTCTTTTTGTAACTTTGTATCGTCCGCCAGGTCCTTACTCTGAATTTTTAGATGAGTTTTCAGAGTTCCTTTCTGATTTGGTATTAAATACTGACAGGGTCATCATAGCGGGAGATTTTAACATCCATGCTGACATTGAAGGCGATAGCTTAAGAGCAGCCTTTAATGCTATCTTAGACACTATTGGCTTTGTTCAAAATGTGAATAGTCCCACACATTCTCATCTTCATACTTTGGATCTTGTGGTGACATACGGCATAGAATGTGAAGAAATAACAGTATTTCCTCACAGCCCTGTCCTCTCTGACCACTTTCTAATAACTTCAGGATTACTTTAACAGAGTTCTCCTCCCCCAAAAGAAGGTTACATTTTAGTAGATCTTTATCAGATAGAGCAGTTATAAATTTTAAAGAATCGGCTTCACTTTCTCTCTCCTCTGTGTCGCTGAGCAGTGCTGCAGAGTGCAAAAGCATAGCTTATTCCCCTTCACAGGTTGATGATTTTATTGATGGGGTTGCTAGTTCTCTGCGTACTGCCTTAGAAAACGCAGCTCCCTTGAAAATGAAAACCGTTAAAAATAGAAAGCTGGCTCCTTGATTTAATGCAGAGCTGCGTACTTTGAAGCAAAATGCTAGGAAACTGGAGAGAAAATATCGCTCCACAGGCCTGCGGGAGTCTTTCCTAGTCTGGAAAAATGGTTTTCTGCTGTATAAGAGGACCCTTTGTAAAGCAAGAGCAGCATACTTCTCCTCAATAATAGAGGAGAACAAGAACAATCCTAGATTTCTTTTTAATACAGTTGCCAAACTCACCCAGAGCCATAGCTCTGTTGAACCGTCCATTCCACCTGCTCTTAGCAGCAATGATTTTATGGGATTCTTTATAAATAAGATTGATCTTATTAAAAATAAGATCATAAGCACTCCTCTATCCGCTATTGTACCTGAGGTAGTTATGGAATCTGAACCGGGTTTAGACTGCTTTGATCCAGTTGAACTTTCTGAATTAGCAAAATTATTGTCTTCATCTAAGCCTTCAACTTGTATGTTAGATCCAGTTCCAACCAGGTTATTTAAGGAGGTATTCCCTTTGATCTCCTCCTCCATTTTAGATGTGATTAATCTATCTCTGTTACAGGGATATGTACCTAAAGCATTTAAGGTTGCTGTAATTAAACCTCTGCTTAAGAAACCGTCTCTTGACCCAGATGACTTGTTCAATTATAGACCTATATCCAATCTTCCATTCTTATCCAAAATTCTTGAGAAAGTAGTTGCCAAACAAGTTTGCGATCACTTACACCATAATGAACTTTTTGAAGAGTTTCAGTCTGGCTTTAGAGCTCATCATAGCACTGAAACAGCTCTGGTGAAAGTCACTAATGATATTCTCATGGCCTCAGATAATGGACTCGTATCTGTGCTCGTCCTGTTGGATCTTAGTGCTGCATTTGATACAGTTGACCATAATATTCTTTTAGAAAGACTTGAATATTTTGTTGGAATTAAAGGAACAGCACTAGACTGGTTTAAATCTTATCTATCTGATCGAATTCAGTTTGTTCATGTTAATGACAGATCTTCAACACGCTCAAAGGTTACCTGTGGAGTACCACAGGGATCAGTGCTAGGACCAATTCTCTTTACTTTATACATGCTCCCAATCGGTAGAGTTATTAGAAAGCATGGGATTAATTTCCACTGTTATGCTGATGATACCCAGCTATATCTGTCTATAATCCAGATGAAGCTAACCCATTACATAGATTACAGGCATGTCTGAAGACATAAAAACCTGGATGACTCTTAACTTTCTGCTTCTGAATGCAGACAAAACAGAAGTTATAGTCTTTGGACCAGAGTCTCTGAAAAAGAAGCTGATTAGCCAGTCACTTCATCTGGATGGGATTAAACTGATTTCAGATAATAAAGTAAAAAATCTTGGTGTTGTTTTTGATCAGGACCTGTCATTTAAATCCCAGATCAAAGAGGTTTCTAGAATTTCCTTCTTTCATCTGAGGAATATTGCAAAAATTAGAAATCTCCTGTCCAGGGGTGATGCTGAGAAACTAGTCCATGCATTTGTTACTTCAAGGCTGGACTATTGTAATTCTTTACTATCAGGAAGTCCACAAACTGTAGTTAAAAGCCTTCAGCTGATCCAAAATGCTGCAGCCAGAGTTCTGATGGAAATGAAAAAGAGAGATCATATCTCTCCTATCTTGGCTTCTCTTCAGAATTAATGCTGAAAAGTCAGGATTAAACCTGGCTAAACCTTATCTGGCTAATCCAGTAATCCTGCTTTGGGGTTTAGGCCTCTGGTTATGTGGATCAAAGTCTCTATTCATCATATTAAACACTTCCTGAGCAGACTCACCTTCAACACCTCAAGGTTCATCATCAAATACTATGAATCTTTTCTTAGCCAACTCTTGACTCTTGGATACCATGACATTTTCTTTCAATGAGTTCAGATGTGAAATGTGGGGAAAAAGAGAAAATATAGATTCCAACTTAGTTATTTACCAGACTGAACATTGGATTCATAGGAGAAAAACTCCGGTCGTTTTGGCACCTTGATGTCCTGAAACTGATGCTGAGAAACTAGTCCATGCATTTGTTACTTTAAGGCTGGACTATTCTAATTCTTTACTATCAGGAAGTCCACAAACTGTAGTTAAAAGCCTCCAGCTGTTCCAAAATGCTGCAGCCAGAGTTCTGATGAAAATGAAAAAGAGAGATCATATCTCTCCTATCCTGGCTTCTCTGCATTGGCTTCCTGTTAAATCCAGAATAGAATCTAAAATCCTCCTTCTCACATATAAAGCCTTAAATGGCCAAGCTCCATCTTATATCAGAGATCTGATTGTTCCTTATGTTCCTAACAGAGCACTTCGCTCTCAATCTGCAGGTTTACTAGTGGTTCCTAGAATTTCTAAAAGTAGAATGGGAGGCAGATCTTTTAGTTCTCAGGCTCCTCTCCTGTGGAACCAACTACCAGTTTTAGTCCGTGAGGCAGACACCCTGTCTACTTTTAAGGCTAGGCTTAAAACTTTCCTTTTTGATAAAGCTTATAGTTAGGGTGGCTCAGGTTATCCTGAGCTATCTCTATAGTTCTGCTGCTATAGGCTTAGACTGCTGGAGGACATAGGGACCCCTTTTTCGTCATTCTGCTTCATTCTCTTTCTGTTCTCCTATTCTGCAGAATCTGTTAGAATCTGTTAGTTCTGCTCTCTCTGCTTTTCCTCAGAGTAGCTTTGCCTCGTCTGTTCCTGTTTGGCTGTGACGTCATCCTGGAAAGAAACATCAGCTGTGCTGCTTCCATCAACTCCCTTTTTTATAGATGTTGGAGATCGGCCTGTTTTCCAGTGTGGTCCTGTTTCTCTGACTGTGACTAACTGGATGTGCTCTCTTCATCCTCTGACATGGGAGCTGGCTCGGAGCTCGTCTGCCTGGCTGTGTGTTTCCTGGACGGGGTCGCCTGTGGAGCTGGTTGACAGTTACCTTTTGTATCTATGCTTCTTTTTCTATGTCTGCTTCTGTCTCCTTGAACCCCAGTGAGCCTCAGCAGATGGCCGCTCACACTGAGCCTGGTTCTGCTGGAGGTTTCTTCCTGTTCAAAGGGAGTTTTTCCTCTCCACTGTCGCTACAAGCATGCTTAGTGTGAGGGATTGTATTTGAGTCAATGCAATCAGCTGGTTTTCCTTAGATAGAAAACTTTGTATCAATTTGACTGTATGATCTGGTTGAACTGTAAAGTGCCTTGAGATGACATGTGTTGTGAATTTGGCGCTATATAAATAAACTGAATTGAATTGAATTGAATCCATGAGCTAATGAAATTAGACTGTGTGCTCAGGTTCAGCAGTAAGGGAAGACTTGTGACTGCTGCCCAGAAGCTGTCTGTCAGGACGCTCTCATCTCAGACTACCACTACAGAGGACATTTAAGCTGGGACTCTGGATGGAGCTCCGTCTTCAAGCACATTTCACAGATCCTTACCTGCCTCGCTGAGGTGATGCAGCATTCACTTATCCGTCTATCCCTCCTTACACCAAGTCACAAGCACCAGCAGTAATGTAGTGACAGATTACATCATTTTCCAGCCCTGAAACCATGGGTTGGCTGGGTGCACATCACCATGGAAACCAGGAAATGTTTCTGTTCCCTGGGACAAATCTGACGAGTTCCTGACTCTGCAGGGAAACAGGAGGAGGACAGAAAACAGGCCATGCCAGTTCAGCTGTCATTTCAGCCTGTTTGCAACACACAATGCTCACTGGGAGCCAGTCAGGTCCAGTATGGAGAAAGCTGAGGTAAGCCTGCAGAGGGAAAGAAGATCAGTATTCTATCCTGGTTTTAGCGGTCTCCCTTGGTTTGCACCTTTGTTTGAAGGAACCTGACGAAGCTCAGTTGCAAATCACTGACCCAAGTTCACTGTCTGCTTCATCTCACAGCTCTACTGTGCATCTCAGCCACCGTGTAGTCTCTGTAATTTTTACGTATTTATAAGGTCAGCACATCTCTGCAGGACAAATGCAATAACCCAAGACAACTACTGTGTTAGGGTTAACCTAACCCTAACCAAACCTAACCTTAACCCTAACCCTCTTTCCTTAACTCTCTACTGGGCAGATATCTTTAGATGTAAAGGAAACATATTCCAGGACATTACAACTTTTTTCTTTTTTTTTTCTCTTTATGCTTTTTGGGTACCATATAAACTCTTTTTATATTGTGTGTCATATTTTTATGTTTAATGGCATCTTGCTTTCACTCTTTGTACTCTATATAAGCTACTGGGACTAAACTAAATACATAAAGTTGAGTCTAAGTCTGCTGCCTAAAAAAAACATCTGCAAAGTCATTGAAACAGAGAGAACCTGACCTTCAGCAAATGTGAAATGGTCCAGTAGTCTAACCAGTCTAACCAGTTCATCACAATGGTAACCAGGATCAGCGGTAGCACCAAGCTGGTTATCACTTCTCTAACTCATCCAACTTTGACTGATCATGATTCTGTGAATGTCTAAAGGGTCCAAGCTAGCAGACCAATCACAACCATGAGAGCAGAAGGCAAAGCGCCGCATTTCTGAGAGGAACAAAAACTCATCAGATAGAAAAGCGAAGAGGAAAAATGTCTAAATGAAAAGTCAAATATGGTGGCTGCAGGAAAGAAATGCTAAATATGGCGACAAAGGATTGTTGACAACATTAATGAGCAAGTTAGACATCAGAGCAAGTGAACACAGCCTGCATCTTGATCGCTGCAGGCAGAGCATAGAAATAAAACCCAGAAACATAATTTATCTGTTTAGATAGACTTTCATTCAATAATGTTTGGGCTCCAGTAAAGCTGGAAGATGATGATTGCATCATATTAATACAGGAAGTGATCAGACATCATATTAATACAGGAAGTGATCAGACATATCAATACAGGAAGTGATCAGACATCATATTAATACAGGAATTGATCAGACATATCAATACAGGAAGTGATCAGACATCATATTAATACAGGAAGTGATCAGACATGTCAATACAGGAAGTGATCAGACATCATATTAATACAGGAAGTGATCAGACATATCAATGCAGGAAGTGATCAGACATCATATTAATACAGGAAGTGATCAGACATCATATTAATACAGGAATTGATCAGACATATCAATACAGGAAGTGATCAGACATCATATTAATACAGGAAGTGATCAGACATATCAATACAGGAAGTGATCAGACATATTAATACAGGAATTGATCAGACATATCAATACAGGAATTGATCAGACATATCAATACAGGAATTGATCAGACATATCAATACAGGAAGTGATCAGACATCATATTAATACAGGAATTGATCAGACATATCAATACAGGAAGTGATCAGACATCATATGAATACAGGAATTGATCAGACATATCAATACAGGAAGTGATCAGACATCATATTAATACAGGAAGTGATCAGACATATCAATACAGGAAGTGATCAGACATCATATTAATACAGGAATTGATCAGACATATCAATACAGGAAGTGATCAGACATACTAATACAGGAAGTGATCAGACATATCAATACAGGAAGTGATCAGACATACTAATACAGGAAGTGATCAGACATATCAATACAGGAAGTGATCAGACATCATATCAATACAGGAAGTGATCAGACATATCAATACAGGAAGTGATCAGACATATCAATACAGGAAGTGATCAGACATCATACTAATACAGGAAGTGATCAGTCTGAGAGAAATCATCCTGATTTCTCAGGTGGGAAAACTTCATATACCAGTTTACCATTGATCCCCCATCAATGCATCTTTCTCCAGCTTATTGGCCGCTGGATAAAGTTGTTTGTAAGATTTAGGTCAATACTGAAAGCTAAGAATTAATGCTGAAAAGTCAGGATTAAACCTGGCTAAACCTTATCTGGCTAATCCAGTAATCCTGCTTTGGGGTTTAGGCCTCTGGTTATGTGGATCAAAGTCTCTATTCATCATATTAAACACTTCCTGAGCAGACTCACCTTCAACACCTCAAGGTTCATCATCAAATACTATGAATCTTTTCTTAGCCAACTCTTGACTCTTGGATACCATGACATTTTCTTTCAATGAGTTCAGATGTGAAATGTGGGGAAAAAGAGAAAATATAGATTCCAACTTAGTTATTTACCAGACTGAACATTGGATTCATAGGAGAAAAACTCCGGTCGTTTTGGCACCTTGATGTCCTGAAACTGATGCTGAGAAACTAGTCTGTGCATTTGTTACTTCAAGGCTGGGCTATTGTAATTCTTTACTATCAGGAAGTACACAAACTGTAGTTAAAAGCCTTCAGCTGATCCAAAATGCTGCAGCCAGAGTTCTGATGAAAATGAAAAAGAGAGATCATATCTCTCCTATCCTGGCTTCTCTTCATTGGCTTCCTGTTAAATCCAGAATAGAATCTAAAATCCTCCTTCTCACATATAAAGCCTTAAATGGCCAAGCTCCATCTGATATCAGAGATCTGATTGTTCCTTATGTTCCTAACAGAGCACTTCGCTCTCAATCTGCAGGTTTACTAGTGGTTCCTAGAATTTCTAAAAGTAGAATGGGAGGCAGATCTTTTAGTTATCAGGCTCCTCTCCTGTGGAACCAACTACCAGTTTTAGTCCGTGAGGCAGACACCCTGTCTACTTTTAAGGCTAGGCTTAAAACTTTCCTTTTTGATAAAGCTTCTAGTTAGAGTGGCTCAGGTTATCCTGAGCTATCTCTATAGTTCTGCTGCTATAGGCTTAGACTGCTGGAGGACATAGGGACCCCTTTTTCATCATTCTGCTTCATTCTCTCTCTATTCTCCCACCCTGCAGAATCTGTTAGTTCAATCTCTAACGTTCTGCTCTCTCTGCTTTTTCTCATAGTAGCTTCATCTGGTCTGTTCCTGTTTGGCTGTGACTCCCTATTGGTATCACAATGACCCCATTGTGGATGTCCTTTATCTTCATTTATGAAAGGTGGCAACCTGAGGTCCAGTAATTTGGGACTGGGAGTTCTGTTTGTTTGACCCAGTTTAAACTGATTCTGGGATGTCCTGGGAACTGCTGTCAGCTCTGACATGGTCCCTTGAGCAACATTTATATTTTCCATGTTGGCTTTCCACTCTTATTCCTCCTCTCTTTTTTGTCTTCATCCATTTAGGAAGTTTTATGTCTTTGTGGGTTAAGTGGTTAATTGTTTTTGCCTCCTCCAGCAGCTCGGATCAGAACATCTGTTTGGACTCTGTCACACATTCCAGATGGAAAACAGAGTTTCCAGCAGAATGCTCTTTCCTTTAACTTGCTGCCAATTTATGTTCTGATAAATGTTCTTATGTACTCAAACAGTCTGAATGATTCTCCATTCAGTCCTTGGAGAGCTTCGTTCTTATCACCATTATATATATATATATATATTCAATGTTTGTCATCCTCCATTGAGACATTGTTGTTGTTTTGTTTCAATAATAATCTTTTTATCACTTTTATTTTTAGTGCATTGATCACATTGGCATGCACAGCCCTTTTAAAGGTGGGAGCTGTAATAAAGATGTGATGTATTTACAGTCATGTACTTGGGGGTTGATGGCCTAGAGGTTAGAGCACTGTGCGTGTGCTCTGAAAAGGTTCCAAGTACTCGGTTCAATCCCCTCAGCCTCGGTCTGAACAAGACCCTTTGCCCAACACTGCTCCCCGGGCACCACGCCATGGCAGCTAACCGCTCCCCGGGCGCCACGCCATGGCAGCTCACCGCTCCCCGGGCGCCGCGCCATGGCAGCTCACCGCTCCCAGGGCGCCGCGCCATGGCAGCTCACCGCTCCCAGGGCGCCGCGCCATGGCAGCTCACCGCTCCCCGGGCGCCGCGCCATGGCAGCTCACCCCTCCCCGTGCGCCACGCCATGGCAGCTCACCGCTCCCAGGGCGCCGCGCCATGGCAGCTCACCGCTCCCTGGGCGCCACACCATGGCAGCTCACCGCTCCCCGGGCACCACACCATGGCAGCTCACCGCTCCCCGGGCGCCGCGCCATGGCAGCTCACTGCTCCCCAAGGGGAGGGGTTAAATGCAGTGAGGGAATTTCCCCAATGTGGGATAATACAGGGCTAACTTTCCCTTTATGTTGCAGCGCTGCCTCAAATCTGTTTATATAATGATTTATTATATTTCTGATGTACTTCAAAATCTCAAAGTGTTTCATAGTAAAATAAAATAAAACAAAATAGTAAAAGTGAGATTAAAATATGTTTAAAGGTATGTTTTCAGTTTCTGTGGCGTCCTTCATTTTTAAGGTTATTCCATGTAAGTTAATTTATTTTTATGTTGCCGCTCGCAGCAGATGCCACATCTGTCTCATGAAGAATCTCTTGTTGTTTCCTCGGATGATTCCTGACTTTCGTCTGGATTCCACATTAAATCACTTGGAAAGAAAACTCTGGGATGAAGCCTTTTTATTTGCTTGTTTCACTCACTGTTCTCCTCCCTTGGGTTCCCCTGACCAAAGAGTTACGATGCAGAGGAACTCCCTGCTTCTTCTTGGCTTAGAATTCCTTGTTTTAGGAAACCCGGACAAGCAGAAGATGTTCTCTGGGGACAAGGAAGAGACGATGACTGGTGTTTGAGCCCTAGGATTCCTGGAGACAGCTGAGGTGGGAAAGTGTGGTGGGTAGGACGATGTGGAAGTGGTAATTTATCAGATTTTATAATGCTAGTGAGAAGGCCGCTTTCTGGATTGGAGCATTGTGCTTTAGGGAGATCTGATCTCCTGGTTCGTTTTGAGCAAATAAATGCGAGAACAAATAATCTTCTGGATTTTTAAAGGGAAGAGCTCATTATTGGAAGAGTTCAGGAAACAGCCAAGATGAAGAACTAACCAGCCTAATCAAAGGAAAAGTTTTCTTTAATTAAAGAAATATAATTTTCCTCGTTGCTCTGAAATGTTTTCAGGACTCTGTGTCCTATTCACATTTGAATGTGTAATTTGGATATTTTGCTGTAGTCTTGGTCTTAAAGCCACAGACCATAGAGATTCCTGCAGCAGCAGCTGTGTGCAGCTTTAAGGCCCGTCTGCAGTAAAATAATCTGCTTCTTCGGTCTGTGGTTAAAGCAGACAGAGTGCAGGAGGACTCTAGTTTTATCACTCAGACAAGTGAATTCAATCTAAAGCCACCGAGACAAGAGTTGCTAGAAAGGTGAACAGGGAAACATGAAGACTGAAGGTTTGGGAAACTTATTATATGGTGAGAGAAGCTCCTCTGTCCCAGGTGGTTGGAGGTGTAATCAGGATACATGTTGTTTTGTTCTGGTCTTCTTGTCTTGGCTATGTTCCTTCTGGATCTCCTTACACCATCTTACATGGAAAATGGTCTGCATTCAATGGGCCCTTTAGCCATACTGAGTCTGGGGACTCCAATGAGTTCACACTACATGTAGCAACAGCTGCTTTGGACACAATGACAGAAGACAAACCAAAATACTGCATAACTGCATAGATATTAATGATATGAACTTCCAATATCAATGTTTGTTTTTTTTGCAGCATTTTTTTTCTCCCACACGTTTACATTTGATCACTGCTGCACTTATTGGAATTGAAATGTCATGAAAGCTGTACAAAATGAAAAGGACACATCTACTGAGACAGATAAAGCCGCGTTTGAACCAGTAAGAAACCTGTGCATCTTATGCAACTGTCCATTAAGCCTAGAGAATACAGAATTTAACACAAAAATCCATCTGATGAATTCAGCAACCAACAAACGCTCCTGAGTAGAGAGAAGAAAGGAGGAAATGAAACTAAAAAGGCTTCTGTATGTTTGAAGCTTCTCCTGATTTTATCAAATCTTTCATTAGACCTCAGTTCATCTCCTCGTTACTGAGGCTTGGATCAGATTCTGCTCCGCTGATCCAACAGGGTGACCTTCATGTTAGTCTACAATGACTCTCAGCATTGCGTATATATTTAAGTTTAAGGTTGAGTTCGGACCACTACTGATGTCAGTGGGAGTCAGCGCATGGTCCTCACTACATATAGAAAGAAGTTATTGTGTGTTTGGGGAGGTAAGGCTAATTGACTTGCATTCCTGTTTTGTAGGCGATGAAGTGAAGGCTGCTGGGATGTCTTCCTGTCAGCAGCCTGTCAGACTGACTCCTGCAGGAGAAGCTGCAAATGAAAACCACCTCTAAACATCATCACACGCCAAGTGGAGGGTTGGGGTTCTCTCTCTTTACACAGCAGTGTCACTGATGGGGGGAGGGTCTGATTGGAGCCCATGTTCAGGTGTTTGGTTCTTGCAATGCTGATTGACTGTTGTTCAGTCCTGGGTTGCCGACTGTATGACATCAGCTGAGTCTTGCTTAGACCAGTGGGCCAACTGTCAAACAGATTCAAACCCTCAGACCACCATTAACCAGAGAACCCGACTCTAATTATCAGTCCAGATAATCTATATTTGTAGAGTGTAGCTTTTACAGACCCTGATATCCTGCTGGACCAAGAATTAACAGCATTTACAAACACCCTAATGTGTGAGGTTGGTGCTGTTCTTGGTCCATAGTTGAGATAGGACCTCTAACAGCTTTGATTAGGAAACCAAATGTATATCTTTGTGGCTTTTTCTCCTCTTTCTCCTTCATGCCTGAAATCTGCAAAGTCTAAAGCTGTGAATAAATTTAGCAAATGGTTTGACTGCAGCGTTCCTCCTGCTGACAGCAAACACACAGAGGGATGTCTTCACAGCAAACTGGTGGTTGCAGTGTGCTGCTCTTCCCTTTCTCTGTCTGCATCTGTTTTCATGAAGATTTTACTCAAACTCTTAGATATGCTGAACTTAGACCCGCCAGCTCCTCAAAAAGACACCACTTAATCAGAGCTGGCCCCACATTCTCTCACAGGAGGCAGTCCAAAACGGCTCTGCAGAGTCCAGAAAACTAATAGCAGAAACAGGCAGCAAGCAGAGCAACAGCAAAGGAAAGCTGCCTACTTCAGCAGATCCATCCTTGTTGTGAAGTTCAGGAATTCCCTGCAGGAGGATCCTAATAGAGACTGTTTATGTTTCCAAAACATCTGTGCAGATGTAATTGGGCCTTTAAAGGAAGTTATGTGGAGTGTTTTAGTTGCTCTGACTGGACGCCTGGGCACAGTTCTGGCTTGTAAACTGGCAGATCTGACCTCATGAGTCCAGTGAACATATCTGCTCACGGATCCAGTCCATTAGTTTGTTTTGTTCGTCTCTCTGTTAACTTCGCAGCCAGCACTCAGCTGGGAAGCAAAAACAGCTCAGAGAAGTGGTTCAAAAAGCTCTTTTAAAATATAATTGGCTTCCTGGGGTCTGTGAGCCTCACGTGAGCTTCGTGTGCCAACGTTTTAATGGAGAGCTGAGAGGCTCTCTGCTTTTCATT
The DNA here is from genome assembly GCA_030533445.1 of Cyprinodon diabolis. Lineage (NCBI taxonomy): Eukaryota > Metazoa > Chordata > Actinopteri > Cyprinodontiformes > Cyprinodontidae > Cyprinodon > Cyprinodon diabolis. The sequence continues at coordinate 23,418,672 of CM060085.1, forward strand.
TAGGCAGGAGAATCCCTGCAAACTCAGCCATTATCAATCTGCAGCCTGACTGAGCTTAATGCACATCAGCTCCTAATCATCAACTGTAACATTTTTGATTGTTGAATATTTCCTCAAACTGGAACAAAAAGGAAAATCTTAGAACTATACATTCATAGCAATAAGGAACATTATAGTGACATCATGGAAAGGCAATAGTTAGATAACTTTGCAAACAGATTCCCAGAAATTTGGAGAAGAAACTGTTCTAAGGTCTAAAATTATGGAAAAATTCCTGAGGCGCATCATCGGATCCATTCCTGCTGTAATTCTGACAACTGACAGTTTCCAGCTGATGTTTCTTGACCTGCAGGGAATAAATCACTGAATAAAAGTTTGCTGCATCCCCAACAGTCAATGGAGGTTTACTGCAGCTCCTTCATTTACAGACCCTCATATTTGAAGTACTAATGATCTCTTTAAATGTTATCTGAGGTCCAAGAGTAGCTTAATGAGAGAGCTGAGATGGGTAATGTCCTCACTCTGTCTGTGTTTGGTAGATGTTCTGTCTTGGAGTTCGGCTGCAGCTCTAATCTCTACAGAATCCTTTCCGTCCTCTAAGCTTTTCAAGGTAAAGTGGTTTTAATGACCAGGGGACACTTGGACCGCAGCATTTTCTAGATGATGAGAAAGGAAAGAAGGTGAATGAAATAACTGATCTTTAAACTCATCTAAAGATCAGAATTCAGAGTTTGTTGGGTTCTGATGTTTCTGCTGGAGCAGAAAGAAGATGAATGTGATGTTTTGGTTCCACTTTAGATTGAGGGAACTAGATGGAAACATGTTGGAGCAGGATGACTGGTATAAACAGCCTGCCATGTCCTAATGGAGATAAACTGGTTTCATCAGGTGGACCAAGAGGAGGTTTAAATCAAATGCTTCAGTCTGTTTCCCTCTCCTGTTGGGATCAAACAGGAATGTGTCGGGAATCTGGGAGTAAGACATCTTTTAAAGTGATTCTAGGTGTTGATAGGAAACATTGAGCTCAACATGTCGTCTGTTAGACCTCAGTTCTGCTGTTGACATGAGAAACAGTGTGTGATGAGCTGTATTTACAACAGCCATCAAATCAAAGTGTTTCAGCATGCTGTAGCGTCATCACAGAGGTTTACTCCCATAAACAGGACAGATTCATCCACGGAGCAGGTCTGTCAGGGGAAGCTCTCCTACTGATGAAGATGGATGCCCCCCTCCGGCTTTTGCAGCACCTGGGCCTGATTTACTGCAGAGCTTATCTTCTACTAGAAGATGGACTGATGGCTGCTCCATCTGTCCTGATGAGCAGCTCTGGTATGGATGGCTGCAGATAGAGACCAGGGCCTGTCACACGTGGAGCGCTGACAGGGGAACCTGGTGGGATCCTTACAGAAATGTTCCACATCTTTCTTCGGCAGGTAATGTAAGTGTTAAGCTGAATTCAGGCCCCGCCCTCCTCTGACTGAGTATAGGGAGAGTGTCTCCCAACCTGGAGACAGGTGAAGATAATTAAAGGATCAGTTGGGAGATGTTCACTCACTAAGCAGCAATGAGCACTGAGGGTGCCTGGGTGAATGCACTGCAGGAAAGTTTGTTCCAAGGAGAAGGAGCCGGTGAGCCACAAATTATTTGAATATTTAGACTGAAATGTTAAAACATTGAGAAAAGTAAAAGAAAAAGAAAAATAGAGGAATTATTTAAAATGTATTTGAGAAAGTAAATGAACACTAGAATGTTAAAATGTATCACTGAATAATTCTTTGAATATGTTTGATTTTGGGTTTAAATCTTATATTTTGTTTCAGGAACAATTTTGTTTAAAGAATGTTAATCATTGTGTTTTCTGTTTATGTTTAAAGGTTTTTCACCTACTACTACTACTACTAATACTGCTACTATTGTTGATTGAACTTTCAAATAAAAGAGAAAAAAGGAAAGAATCAACTTTGGTGTGATGAGTGAAATCCTGTGAGATCTCTGGAAGCAAGCTGCCTTTTCAAGTGGGGGAAACCTGCAATTGAAATATCAAACAAAAAGGTGTGAACCACTTGACAGTGAAAAACCGCCCAGAGGATTGGCAGAGTCAGAAACCCTGTTGAAACTCAAAATGGCTGACTCAGAGTCTTTAGAGCAGCTGAAGAGAAACAGGACATCTGCTAAACGGCTATTTTCCCGGCTGGCCAACAACATTGTTCGAATGCATGCCATAATGTCAGAAGAGGAGCTCAAAGACAGTTTCAAGGAACTAATAATTGAGTCTAATAAAGTTATGGAAGCAAAGAAGATGTGGAAGCTCAGTATCTTGTAGATACAGACTTGCAAGAAGACTCTGAAGAAGATTCAAAGTTAAGTGAGCAGCAAAGGGCTGACATTGATAAAACTGCAAGTGAATGTGAAATGAAACTGAAGGAGCTTAAAAATCTGATCCAGAAAACGCTTTGGACAAACTTTGGAGAAGAGGAACTGACAATGGCAGTTAAAGCTGCAGAGGAAAAAGTAGAGAGTGTAATGTCTTTTGACTCAGGAGGAAATAAAGAGGCTTTTGACTTCATGTTTGACTGCATGGAAAGATTGGTGAAGAAGACAAAAGAGTTGTACACACAGTGGAAGTGCTGGGCCCCTCCAGCTGAGCAAAAAGAATTTCACCTGCGTGTAAGAGAGCTTGAACAGATGGTTCCAAAGTTAATGTCCAGAAAGGCAGAGTTTATAGAAGCCAAGGCTAAAGAAAGTGCTGGAAAAATTGTAAGTACGTCTTCCATCAGCTACCCAACATCAGTTATCAAATTGAAGCCAACCTCACTCCCCAAATTTACTGGCGTCAGGCGTGATTTTCATCGCTGGAGAAGAGATTGGGAGGCTCTTCAGAGTCAAGGAGAACCCACGGGGTCAAAAGAAGTGAAAAAGTTTCAGCTCATTGACAGTTTAGATGAAAAAATAATAAGAGACCTTCGACTGGTAACCTACAAAACAGCAGATGACATTTTTCGTGTACTAGAAAACAGGTTTGGATGTCAATCCGCTATTGCTATTGAAATAATTGAAGAGCTTCAGAGACTTCCTCCTGTCAAAGGTCACCAGCCTAAGAAAATTGTTGAACTGATCCAAACTATTGAAAAAGCCCTTGATGACCTCAATGACCTTGGTGACAGTGGCGCTTTAAAAAATCCTCTTGTGACAAAGTCAATTGAGAGCAAACTCCCTGATGGGTTGAAGAAAGAATGGCTTCTCTATGCTGCAGAGAGAAGTACTAAATCAGAGAAGCGCTTTGAAGATCTTCTGGACTTCCTCAAGAGTCAGGAAAGCATCTATGAACAGCTTGACCAACTAAAGAATGAGGATCCACTGAGGAAGGAATCTCGACCAGAGCAGAGGCAAGCAAGGACTAGAATCGCAAACCAAGCAAGTAGCCCTCCCTCAGGGTGTGTAGTCTGTGGGGATTTCAGGCACAGGAAAAAGCTCTATTTCTGTAAGAAATTCTGTGCACTTAATCTTGCAGAGAAGGATGCAGTACGGAAAATGGGAGCATGTTGGAGATGTCTGGACGTCCACAATCCTGGTGATTACTGCAAAACTTCTTTCTTGTGCAAAAATTCTGAGTGTGAGAAAAGGAGGGACACGGACCATCACTATCATCTGTGTCCAAATGCTGAAACATCTAGAGGCAGCACAACTCAAAGGAGAAGCAGAAGTGGAACAGTGGGAGGTAGAAATACAAGAAACTACACTGAAGCCCAGGAAGAATTTGTGAAAAAACTCCCACCAGAACTAGTCCAATAATGTCAGAATGTTTTTTGTAACACAACGTCAAGGGTTTCCCATGTTGCAAAAAGTCACTCAAATCTTCTAACAGAGAATGGGCTAACAGAATGGCCTGTCTTAATGATGATTCTGGAAGTCACAGCTAATGATGGACAAAAAAATCGGGACCCTGATTGATCTAGCTTCTGACACAAATTACATCACTCATGAGGCAGCAGGTCGACTAAATCTCAGGAGTGAAGACATCACGCTTGTGGTTCATGGTGTAGGAGGCATGAAAGTCTTTGTCAAAACAAAGCGATACCTCCTGAAAATCCGTGTCCGCAGCTCAAGAGGCACTTTCAAGTCTCATCAGCTTGTTTGTTATGGCCTAGACAGTATTGCTGACATACAAAAACATGTGTCTCCAAAGAAGCTGCAAAAGTTCTTTCCAGGCATTCCACTCACTGAACTGGTAAGACCAAAAGAGATCCATCTCCTTGTAAGCCACAAAGAGGGCCAGCTAGCTCCACAGAAAATATGCACCATTGGAGATATTGTGCTGTGGGATGGACCAATGGGAAAAACAGTTGCTGGCACCCATCCTGAGCTCTTTGAAGAGGTCACAATGACAGCTCACACATCACGAACACACTTCGCAAGATCTGTGAGAATTGCTGCTTTGAGGTATGAAGAGCATGTTTGTGTAGTGCCAAGTACACAGAGTCAACAGCCTTTGACTGCCATTAAACCTCACAAATCAAATTGCGTAGCTTCTACTTCCAGGTTTCTAGAGTGGTGGGAATGGGACAGCATCGGTGCTGGTTGCATCCCAAAATGTGGAGGTTGCCGCTGTGGAAACTGCCAGCCAGGTGGCAAAGAGATGACTCTCACTGAAGAAAGGGAGTTGGAAGTGGTAAAAAGTGGACTAACATATGTCGTTTCAGATGAACATAGTGGGAAGCCTCATTGGCATGCCAGCTATCCCTGGGTAGAAGATCCAGCCACATTACATTGCAACAGGAGTGCAGTTGAAGCTACATTCATGAGGACTGAGAGGCAACTGGCTAAGGACCCAGAGTGGAAGGCCGCATATGCAGCTCAAATTCATGAGATGGTTAAGCGGCGAGCTGCAATGAAGATGTCTAAAGACATCTTGGATACATGGACTGGCCCAGTATGCTACATCAGTCACCTCATTGCACCAAACCCACACTGTCACAACTCCAGTCAGGTTGGTCTGGAGCAGTAGTCAAAAGCGTAGAGGGGTGAGTTTGAATGATCTTCTGCTGAAGGGCCCAGATGTGCTAAATTCAATCAGAGCTGTGCTTCTCAGATTCCGAAGTGGAAGATTTGCTGCCCTGGGAGACATAGGCAAGATGTATAATTCAGTATGGCTTGAAGACCGAGAGGTACACCTACATAGGTTCCTGTGGCGTGACTCTGAGGAGGAGGAGCTGGGTGAGTTTGCAATCACTAGAGTCAACATTGGTGATAAGCCAGCAGGATGTATTGCTCAACTTGCTTTAAGAGAGACAGCTAAACTCCCCCAGTTCAGCCATTTTGTGGAGGAGCGGAGACTAATTGAAGAGCATAGCTATGTTGATGATCTTTTGACCTCTCATAACAACTTGAACCAGCTCAAAATTATCACTGGAAATGTGGAGCAGATCCTGAATGCAGGTGGGTTCGAGTTAAAACCATGGGTCTTCTCTGGTCAAAGTGGAAACCAGCCTACTGAGAAACAAGAACGGGAGGCTGCTACAAAGATGATTCTGCCAAATCAGCTCAAAGAGGATGACAACAAAGCTCTTGGTCTTGGCTATACAGTGGAAGATGACAAGCTCCATGTCATGGTTGGAATAAACTTCTCAAAGAGAAAAAGGAAAATTAGACAAGGGAGAAATCTTCAATTGGAAGAGGTGAGAGCCCAGACGGCAAACCCACTAACACGTCGACAATTACTCAGCCAAGTTTCTGCATTATATGATCCAATTGGTCTGACAACACCTGTTAAGCAGAAAGGGGCCATTCTAGTCCGCAGAGCATTTCAGGAAGCTAAGCTTAGAACGATCAAAGACACTTGGGACCTTGCACTCTCAGAAAAGCTTAGAGCAGATGCCATTAATCTCTTTGAAGAATATACCAAGCTGAACCAGGTTAAGTTTCCAAGAGCTTTGACACCAGTGGGTGCATCTGCTGAGCCTGATGCAATTACCTTCTCTGATGGCAGTGAGCAGGCTTATGGTGCTGTCCTCTACCTGCGCTGGGCATGTGATCAAGGTCCTGTAGTACGGCTGGTAGAATCTAAGGCTAAACTAACACCCTTAGACCACAAGGGGGAAGCTGTCAAGGCTGAGCTGTGTGGAGCAGTATTTGCTGCCCGACTGAAGAGGTACTTTGTGCAACATTGCAAAATTAAAGTAAAACAATGGTACCACTTGTTGACAGCCAAACTGTTCTCTGTGCAATTCAACGTGAAAGTTACGGTTTCCAGTCCTTTTTTGCCAATAGGATTGGAGAAATCCAAGATAGTACACAACTTCAGGATTGGCTGTGGATCCCTCGTCCCCTGAACATTGCTGATATCATCACTCGTGGGTCTGGTTCAAAGGATTTGGAAGAAGACTCTGCATGGCAGCAAGGCTCAAACTTTCTCAGTCTACCAACTGGTAAGTGGCCAATAAAGTCTCCAAAGGATGTTTCATTAACAGAAAGAGAAACCATTGCAAAGATGCAGAAAAAATCGTTTGCTGCTGTACTTACAAGAGCACAGGTAAAAAAAGAACCACCAGATCCAGAGCCTCGGAGACCGCCCACCAATACTGCAGTCAAGAACTTGGTGGATGTACGACGCTTTAGCAATTTGGGTTTGCTCCTCCGAGTGATTGCCCAGGTCTGGTGGGCTGCAAAACGCTTTGTAGGTCAAAAGAGGATCATGAGAACCTCAAAGTGGGAGGCAGTGCCATTAACTGGGGTCATTACTGTAATGGAGCGCCGGGATGCTTTAAGAGATCTTTTTCTTGCTGCACAGGACGGTGTCACCTTTCCAGCCACTACAATAGACCGTTTGGTGGTCTACAAAGAGGAAGAATCTGGGCTTCTGCTGTGTGGTGGGAGGATCCAGGCTTTCAATGAAGACGAGGTTGGTGTTCCCCTGTTACCATACAATGCCTGGGTCTCAATGCTGTTGGTTTATGAAGCTCACAACAGAGGGATATAGGATGAAAACCAGAAAATGACTTGGTTCATTCTTTATAACTCAAAAAGTAAATGAGGTAGGGGGCTGATACTTGGCACAGACACGCCCCCTGAGGGTACCTACAACCTATCAAAGTTTGGTGGGTGTGGCTTATTTCCTTAAGGTAGCTGCCATAGACTCCCATTCATTTGGAAAAACGGTTCATTGTAAATAACTCAAAAACTACAAGGGTTCGTGGGCTGATACTTGGTCCCCAAGAGTCCCCCCCGGCCCCCACCTTCCCACCGAGTTTGGTGGTCCTAGCCCCTCCCCTTCCTATAGCTGCCATAGACTCCCATTCATTTTTGGTGATGTCATATCTCAGGCTAGGAGCGTCATAGCGAGGTGGGAGTGGTTTCTCCGTGCTCAGGGCGTCCCCCCGAGTCCGTGGATATGCGGTTTATTGGGGTTCATTGAAGTTCAAAATTTTGGAAAATGCACTAAGTGTTAGCGTTAGGATAAGGGATGAAAACCAGAAAAATTGATCGGGCACTCTCAATAACTCAAAAAGTAAAAGAGGTATGGGGTTAGGGTTAGGGTTAGGTTAGGGTTAGGGTTAGGGTTAGGTGCAGGAACAGTATCACGATGACATCCCCCTAAATCAGTCCATTGACCGAAAAAGGTATGGTTCAGGGAGTCAAAGGCAAGGCACTGGCCGACGCATGTCACTCAAGAGCTCATCTCCTTTTGTTTAGCCCGGGTAGGAAGTACACAGTAAAGACATTCTAAAAAAATAAAAATTGTTGTATGGAGTTTCAGAATAGGATAGCACAGAGGCCCTTTAACAGGTCTCCATACTATCCAGCTAACTCCATATGATTAAGTCAGAGTACATGGTAAGGTAAGCGTTGATCATTAGGTTGACGTACAGAGAATACTATAAAATATTCTAAACTAAATAAAAGGAATTTTTGGAACACATCATCAGTAGTGGACCTCAAGATCATCGGGTGTTTCGGCCATTATCACTAGACACCCTCACTCGAGGACGGCCCAGACAGGGATGATCAGTCCCTGCTGTGTGTCCAATAGCCAATTAGGTTTAAATAAATGTAAAACTAAGTCAATCACAGCATAAAAGAAGAAAAAAACTACAAAAGGTCAAAGGTCAAGGTCCGGTTTGGGACTCATTACCTTAATGTAAAAATATATATACACACAATGAAAGGTCAAAGGTCAAGGTCCGATTTGGGATCCATTAACTTAATGTAATATATAAAAGGCATGGTCGAAATGACCATCAAGATAAGACCATCAAGATCAATACCCAATTGGGCATTGTAAAAAAACCTACGTCCCGTTGCATCCTCGGCCTAGTCACCTAAGCTGGACTAGGGGATGTATGACTACAACCTAGGTCCCGTTGCATCCACGGCCTAGTCACCTAAGCTGGACTAGGGGATGTGAAATTTGGAAAAGATGACAATTTGAAGGAGTCCAATTATGGTTTAAGGGAAAAAGTTCCAATTAAACGTGTGTGGTGTGGACGTGGGCTGTGCGTTGCCGGGGCTAACCCCCATAGAAGACTGGGCTGCGATTAAGGTCCTAAGCCCTGGACCGCCACACCTTGTGTGCATTGTTCCAATAGAGGAACTCAAGGGGGCCGCATACTCACCTCCTTACCCAGTACCCTTCGGTAAACAGGTTGGTTGTTGACACCGTTAGGTTACTCCAACCTGCCCAGGTAAGGCTGAAGATCCGGGTCCTGTGTCGTCCGCGCCAGGGGGGGTGGAGGGGGGGAGGGGGGGCTTGATCCTATGCTCCATACACCGCACAGCCCTAGGGTCAAGGATGTCATGCCCAAGTCGCACACAAAAAGCGTGAGACCAAGGCATGACATAAAAGCTAATTTAAATTGGGGCTGGGGTCATCTATCGGTATTACTGCTTCACTCATGGTTTTGTTTTAAGATCATGTCAAAGGTCAATTGAAAATAAGTTTTATGGGAACTACAGTAGGGGAATTAGTAGATAGCATTAATTAAAACCAGTATGGTGACAAAAATTAAAGGTTTTAAGGCCAAATTAAGTCAAAAAATTACCCATAAGGCACTGCGGGAAAACAGGGGATTATAAGTGAATATTAAGGTGAATTATTAAACTAATACTATGCTTTTTGTGGTTGGAAGCCTGGATAGGATAAATTAGGGATTCAAGGTTCTACTTTAGGGTTAGGGCCGGGGCCCCTAAGACCTTAGGGTTAGTTTAAAGGTCTGGATGGGTGTAAATAATTAGTAATGGTTAGGGTTAGGGTTAGGGTTAGGGTTAGGGGTTAGGGTTAGGGTTAGGGTTAGGGTTAGGTTAGGGTTAGGGTTAGGGTTAGGTTAGGGTTAGGGTTAGGGTTAGGGTTAGGGTTAGGTTAGGGTTAGGGTTAGGGTTAGGGTTAGGGTTAGGTTAGGGTTAGGGTTAGGGTTAGGGTTAGGGTAGGGGAACTGATACCTTCTCCCGAAGGAGGAGGGAGGTGCGCGGTCCATCAACCCGTATGAACCCCCGCCCCAACGGTCCCTCTGAAAACCCTCATTGCGGAACCAATTCTGTTTCCGTCTACGTCCGTAACGGACCTCAGTCCAACCATCATCCATGTTTTGCTTTATCTGTTTTGTCTTTTGTATATTTAAACTATTGTTTTTATTTTTTTATTTTAAAGAAAAATGAGATCAACCAACTAAGGGAGGGTTTCTTCCAAAAGAGAAACAATGCGAAAAAGAAAAAAGTCAATCAAAATGAAAGTATACAAATAACTAAGGGAGAGTTTCCAAAAGAGAAACAATACGTAAACAAAAGATGTGTATTGAAATAAAAAGTTTGGTTTTAATTAAGAAAAAATATGAAATAAAAATTAATTCCCAACGGGAAAGCACTGTAGTATTTTTTCTAAAAAAAATGAAGTGTTTTTGTTTTTTTGTATATTTTTCAGTTTTTCAAAAAAAAAATTTTTTTTAATTAATAATAAAGATTAAATTTATGGTGCACCTTATGCAACGTTTCGACCCCAAGAGGTCTTCTTCAGGCAATAGTGCACCGTCAATAATGTACTGCTGTATGAGAGAGATGTTGTCCCTTCGATAGTCAGAGCAGAAATGAAACAGAGAGGGAGGGAGAGCTGCCTTTTATAGCTCCACCCAGCTCCTACCCCTCCCTTCAGGTAAATGGGTTTGCAATCATTTCCCATGCGAAATCATATGAACAATGAGGATAATTTAAGACAATATTTAAACTTGTTTATGTAAACTTGTTTATTTTAGAATATTTAAAAGAACATTTAATCACATGAACTCTATTTTTTATGATTAATTTTTAATGTAAGAAGCAAGTTATTTTTCTAGTAATCCTATGAAATTACGTGTAGATTGTTTTCCTGTTATTAAAACTTGACTTATTATAATAGCCCTTTTAAAATATTTAATCACATGAATTGTATTTTTTAATTTTAGAAACAAGTTATTTTTCTAGTAATCCAATCAATTGATCTTAGGGTTAGGTAAGGGCCAACACTTTTAGGGTTAGGAAAAAAGACATGGTTAGGGCTATATGAAACAAATTAAGATCAGGGTAATTGGAATATTAGGGTTAGAAGTATAATGAGATTTTAGGGTTAGGAAAGATGTCATGGTTAGGGCTATACAATATAAATTAGAATTAGGGTTAGTATTAGGGTTAGAAGTGTGACGAGATTTTAGGGTTAGGAAAGAGGTCACAGCTGGGTTATAAAATGCAAATTAGAGTCAGGGTTAATTTTAGGCTTAGGGCTAGAAGTAGGAATAAATTTTAGGGTTAGGAGAGATGTTAGGGTTAGGAAAGATGTCATGGTTAGGGCTATATAATATAAATTAGAATTAGGGTTAGTATTAGGGTTAGAAGTGTGACGAGATTTTAGGGTTAGGAAAGAAGTCACAGCTGGGCTATATAATGAAAATTAGAGCCAGGGTTAATTTTAGGCTTAGGGCTAAAAGTAGGAATAAATTTTAGGGTTAGGAGAGATGTCCGGTTAGGGCTATAATAAAACAAAAAAGCCAATTTTTAATTTTTCTTGATGTTCAAACCATACGGTTGTGTAGTGCCCAATAAAAAAATCCAATGTCTTTCCTTCCTTTTCCTTTCCCAGTCCGACCAATTAATATTCCTCTGTAGACCAGCCATTCTCATTGACTGCAATCCATGGCAGAGGAAGTGTTGTACCACGGGTGTTCCTGCTTCCTTCCTGTGTCTTATGTTATACCTATGTTGAACCATGCGTGTTGAGAGAGTGTTTTTTGTTTCTCCAACATATTTTAGCCTACACCTGGCACAATAAATAACATAGACACAGTTCTGAGATCTTGGTGTGAAGGCTTGTTCAATCTTAACCATCGTTTTGTCCTGAGCATGCCTCACAACCTTCAGCATAGAGAAATGTGAATCCACCAACAAGGGCTTTTCAAAGGTCAAAGAGGGCAATTTGGCCCGCACCAGTAGGTCTGCCAAATTTTTGTTCCTTTTAAATGCTGAGACAACTCTTGACTGTGGAAGTAGGCCATTTTGACTTAAGACCTTGTCAAAGTTTGTCTTGTATTTGGAATTAAGAATTTTACTGGGTGAGGAATAAGTGGTAATAAGCGGAATTAGGCTTGCACTGTCCTTCTCCGTCACCTCTTGAAAGGTCTGAAGGCAATGTCTGAGGAAGGTTCTGCCATAGCCCCTCTTTTTTAATGCTCTAAACAAAATGGCAACTGCTTCTTGAAAATATTCTGATCTTGTGCAAATCCTTTTGAATCTCAACAATTGGGATTTTACAATACCCCTAAAGGTATGTTTTGGGTGAAAACTTTTTTTATGAAGCAATGCATGCGTATCTGTACTCTTAAAATGCACCTTGATGTCCAATTTAGATCTCTTTATGAAATCCTCACCCTTGAAAACCGTGGTGTCTAGGAAATCCACTGAGAACTCGTTGATTTCAGTTTTCAGCCGAATAGAAGGGTCATGAGAATTCAATGTATGGACAAATTTTTTAAATTCTTGCTTTGATCCCGTCCAAATCCCCCACAGATCATCCAAATATCGCAAATAATGCAATGGTTTCTCATCACATTTCAGAAATGCTTCTTTTTCCCAATTTGCCATAAAAATGTTTGCGTATGCTGGGGCGAACTTTTTACCCATAGCTGTCCCTTTTATCTGTAAATAATATTTTTGGTCAAAAACAAAATCATTTCTAGTCAAATTTATTTCCAGCAACCTCAACAATTCTTCGTCCGGCCGGTTTGGATCCGGATTTCTATCAAAGATCTCCTTTACACAACGGATCCCTGCTTGGATGGGGATGTTGGTGTACAAGCTGTCCACGTCCATAGAAAAGAAATAGAATTTGGATGGGATTGTCAAACCCTTGACAAATTCCACGAAATGATAGGTGTCCTTGACATAAGCAGGGTGTTTAGTGGCCAATGGGTTCAGAAAAAAGTCCAAGTACTCTGCAGTGAAGTATGTTTCACTTCCACAGTCGGAAACTATTGGTCTTCCCGGTGGAATCTCAAAGGGGACTGTCCATTTTTGTGGTTCTTTGTGAATTTTGGGTAAAATGTAGAACCTCCTCTCTCTCGGTTCTACATTACCCACCAAGTATTGTCTCTGTTTCTCATTAATGAATTTTTTCTTTTTTAGTGATTCCATAATCTCGGCCACCATAGGGTTAGGGTTAGGGTTAGGGTTAGGGTTAGGGTTAGGGTAGGGGAACTGATACCTTCTCCCGAAGGAGGAGGGAGGTGCGCGGTCCATCAACCCGTATGAACCCCCGCCCCAACGGTCCCTCTGAAAACCCTCATTGCGGAACCAATTCTGTTTCCGTCTACGTCCGTAACGGACCTCAGTCCAACCATCATCCATGTTTTGCTTTATCTGTTTTGTCTTTTGTATATTTAAACTATTGTTTTTATTTTTTTATTTTAAAGAAAAATGAGATCAACCAACTAAGGGAGGGTTTCTTCCAAAAGAGAAACAATGCGAAAAAGAAAAAAGTCAATCAAAATGAAAGTATACAAATAACTAAGGGAGAGTTTCCAAAAGAGAAACAATACGTAAACAAAAGATGTGTATTGAAATAAAAAGTTTGGTTTTAATTAAGAAAAAATATGAAATAAAAATTAATTCCCAACGGGAAAGCACTGTAGTATTTTTTCTAAAAAAAATGAAGTGTTTTTGTTTTTTTGTATATTTTTCAGTTTTTCAAAAAAAAAAAAAAAATTTTTTTTAATTAATAATAAAGATTAAATTTATGGTGCACCTTATGCAACGTTTCGACCCCAAGAGGTCTTCTTCAGGCAATAGTGCACCGTCAATAATGTACTGCTGTATGAGAGAGATGTTGTCCCTTCGATAGTCAGAGCAGAAATGAAACAGAGAGGGAGGGAGAGCTGCCTTTTATAGCTCCACCCAGCTCCTACCCCTCCCTTCAGGTAAATGGGTTTGCAATCATTTCCCATGCGAAATCATATGAACAATGAGGATAATTTAAGACAATATTTAAACTTGTTTATGTAAACTTGTTTATTTTAGAATATTTAAAAGAACATTTAATCACATGAACTCTATTTTTTATGATTAATTTTTAATGTAAGAAGCAAGTTATTTTTCTAGTAATCCTATGAAATTACGTGTAGATTGTTTTCCTGTTATTAAAACTTGACTTATTATAATAGCCCTTTTAAAATATTTAATCACATGAATTGTATTTTTTAATTTTAGAAACAAGTTATTTTTCTAGTAATCCAATCAATTGATCTTAGGGTTAGGTAAGGGCCAACACTTTTAGGGTTAGGAAAAAAGACATGGTTAGGGCTATATGAAACAAATTAAGATCAGGGTAATTGGAATATTAGGGTTAGAAGTATAATGAGATTTTAGGGTTAGGAAAGATGTCATGGTTAGGGCTATACAATATAAATTAGAATTAGGGTTAGTATTAGGGTTAGAAGTGTGACGAGATTTTAGGGTTAGGAAAGAGGTCACAGCTGGGTTATAAAATGCAAATTAGAGTCAGGGTTAATTTTAGGCTTAGGGCTAGAAGTAGGAATAAATTTTAGGGTTAGGAGAGATGTTAGGGTTAGGAAAGATGTCATGGTTAGGGCTATATAATATAAATTAGAATTAGGGTTAGTATTAGGGTTAGAAGTGTGACGAGATTTTAGGGTTAGGAAAGAAGTCACAGCTGGGCTATATAATGAAAATTAGAGCCAGGGTTAATTTTAGGCTTAGGGCTAAAAGTAGGAATAAATTTTAGGGTTAGGAGAGATGTCCGGTTAGGGCTATAATAAAACAAAAAAGCCAATTTTTAATTTTTCTTGATGTTCAAACCATACGGTTGTGTAGTGCCCAATAAAAAAATCCAATGTCTTTCCTTCCTTTTCCTTTCCCAGTCCGACCAATTAATATTCCTCTGTAGACCAGCCATTCTCATTGACTGCAATCCATGGCAGAGGAAGTGTTGTACCACGGGTGTTCCTGCTTCCTTCCTGTGTCTTATGTTATACCTATGTTGAACCATGCGTGTTGAGAGAGTGTTTTTTGTTTCTCCAACATATTTTAGCCTACACCTGGCACAATAAATAACATAGACACAGTTCTGAGATCTTGGTGTGAAGGCTTGTTCAATCTTAACCATCGTTTTGTCCTGAGCATGCCTCACAACCTTCAGCATAGAGAAATGTGAATCCACCAACAAGGGCTTTTCAAAGGTCAAAGAGGGCAATTTGGCCCGCACCAGTAGGTCTGCCAAATTTTTGTTCCTTTTAAATGCTGAGACAACTCTTGACTGTGGAAGTAGGCCATTTTGACTTAAGACCTTGTCAAAGTTTGTCTTGTATTTGGAATTAAGAATTTTACTGGGTGAGGAATAAGTGGTAATAAGCGGAATTAGGCTTGCACTGTCCTTCTCCGTCACCTCTTGAAAGGTCTGAAGGCAATGTCTGAGGAAGGTTCTGCCATAGCCCCTCTTTTTTAATGCTCTAAACAAAATGGCAACTGCTTCTTGAAAATATTCTGATCTTGTGCAAATCCTTTTGAATCTCAACAATTGGGATTTTACAATACCCCTAAAGGTATGTTTTGGGTGAAAACTTTTTTTATGAAGCAATGCATGCGTATCTGTACTCTTAAAATGCACCTTGATGTCCAATTTAGATCTCTTTATGAAATCCTCACCCTTGAAAACCGTGGTGTCTAGGAAATCCACTGAGAACTCGTTGATTTCAGTTTTCAGCCGAATAGAAGGGTCATGAGAATTCAATGTATGGACAAATTTTTTAAATTCTTGCTTTGATCCCGTCCAAATCCCCCACAGATCATCCAAATATCGCAAATAATGCAATGGTTTCTCATCACATTTCAGAAATGCTTCTTTTTCCCAATTTGCCATAAAAATGTTTGCGTATGCTGGGGCGAACTTTTTACCCATAGCTGTCCCTTTTATCTGTAAATAATATTTTTGGTCAAAAACAAAATCATTTCTAGTCAAATTTATTTCCAGCAACCTCAACAATTCTTCGTCCGGCCGGTTTGGATCCGGATTTCTATCAAAGATCTCCTTTACACAACGGATCCCTGCTTGGATGGGGATGTTGGTGTACAAGCTGTCCACGTCCATAGAAAAGAAATAGAATTTGGATGGGATTGTCAAACCCTTGACAAATTCCACGAAATGATAGGTGTCCTTGACATAAGCAGGGTGTTTAGTGGCCAATGGGTTCAGAAAAAAGTCCAAGTACTCTGCAGTGAAGTATGTTTCACTTCCACAGTCGGAAACTATTGGTCTTCCCGGTGGAATCTCAAAGGGGACTGTCCATTTTTGTGGTTCTTTGTGAATTTTGGGTAAAATGTAGAACCTCCTCTCTCTCGGTTCTACATTACCCACCAAGTATTGTCTCTGTTTCTCATTAATGAATTTTTTCTTTTTTAGTGATTCCATAATCTCGGCCACCATAGGGTTAGGGTTAGGGTTAGGGTTAGGGTTAGGGTAGGGGAACTGATACCTTCTCCCGAAGGAGGAGGGAGGTGCGCGGTCCATCAACCCGTATGAACCCCCGCCCCAACGGTCCCTCTGAAAACCCTCATTGCGGAACCAATTCTGTTTCCGTCTACGTCCGTAACGGACCTCAGTCCAACCATCATCCATGTTTTGCTTTATCTGTTTTGTCTTTTGTATATTTAAACTATTGTTTTTATTTTTTTATTTTAAAGAAAAATGAGATCAACCAACTAAGGGAGGGTTTCTTCCAAAAGAGAAACAATGCGAAAAAGAAAAAAGTCAATCAAAATGAAAGTATACAAATAACTAAGGGAGAGTTTCCAAAAGAGAAACAATACGTAAACAAAAGATGTTAGGGTTAGGGTTAGGGTTAGGGTTAGGGTTAGGGTTAGGGTTAGGGTTAGGGTTAGGAGGGTTAGGGTTAGGGTTAGGGTTAGGGTTAGGGTTAGGGTTAGGGTTAGGGTTAGGGTTAGGGTTAGGGTTAGGGTTAGGGTTAGGGTTAGGGTTAGGGTTAGGGTTAGGGTTAGGGTTAGGGTTAGGGTTAGGGTTAGGGTTAGGGTTAGGGTTAGGGTTAGGGTTAGGGTTAGGGTTAGGGTTAGGGTTAGGGTTAGGGTTAGGGTTAGGGTTAGGGTTAGGGTTAGGGTTAGGGTTAGGGTTAGGGTTAGGGTTAGGGTTAGGGTTAGGGTTAGGGTTAGGGTTAGGGTTAGGGTTAGGGTTAGGGTTAGGGTTAGGGTTAGGGTTAGGGTTAGGGTTAGGGTTAGGGTTAGGGTTAGGGTTAGGGTTAGGGTTAGGGTTAGGGTTAGGGTTAGGGTTAGGGTTAGGGTTAGGGTTAGGGTTAGGGTTAGGGTTAGGGTTAGGGTTAGGGTTAGGGTTAGGGTTAGGGTTAGGGTTAGGGTTAGGGTTAGGGTTAGGGTTAGGGTTAGGGTTAGGGTTAGGGTTAGGGTTAGGGTTAGGGTTAGGGTTAGGGTTAGGGTTAGGGTTAGGGTTAGGGTTAGGGTTAGGGTTAGGGTTAGGGTTAGGGTTAGGGTTAGGGTTAGGGTTAGGGTTAGGGTTAGGGTTAGGGTTAGGGTTAGGGTTAGGGTTAGGGTTAGGGTTAGGGTTAGGGTTAGGGTTAGGGTTAGGGTTAGGGTTAGGGTTAGGGTTAGGGTTAGGGTTAGGGTTAGGGTTAGGGTTAGGGTTAGGGTTAGGGTTAGGGTTAGGGTTAGGGTTAGGGTTAGGGTTAGGGTTAGGGTTAGGGTTAGGGTTAGGGTTAGGGTTAGGGTTAGGGTTAGGGTTAGGGTTAGGGTTAGGGTTAGGGTTAGGGTTAGGGTTAGGGTTAGGGTTAGGGTTAGGGTTAGGGTTAGGGTTAGGGTTAGGGTTAGGGTTAGGGTTAGGGTTAGGGTTAGGGTTAGGGTTAGGGTTAGGGTTAGGGTTAGGGTTAGGGTTAGGGTTAGGGTTAGGGTTAGGGTTAGGGTTAGGGTTAGGGTTAGGGTTAGGGTTAGGGTTAGGGTTAGGGTTAGGGTTAGGGTTAGGGTTAGGGTTAGGGTTAGGGTTAGGGTTAGGGTTAGGGTTAGGGTTAGGGTTAGGGTTAGGGTTAGGGTTAGGGTTAGGGTTAGGGTTAGGGTTAGGGTTAGGGTTAGGGTTAGGGTTAGGGTTAGGGTTAGGGTTAGGGTTAGGGTTAGGGTTAGGGTTAGGGTTAGGGTTAGGGTTAGGGTTAGGGTTAGGGTTAGGGTTAGGGTTAGGGTTAGGGTTAGGGTTAGGGTTAGGGTTAGGGTTAGGGTTAGGGTTAGGGTTAGGGTTAGGGTTAGGGTTAGGGTTAGGGTTAGGGTTAGGGTTAGGGTTAGGGTTAGGGTTAGGGTTAGGGTTAGGGTTAGGGTTAGGGTTAGGGTTAGGGTTAGGGTTAGGGTTAGGGTTAGGGTTAGGGTTAGGGTTAGGGTTAGGGTTAGGGTTAGGGTTAGGGTTAGGGTTAGGGTTAGGGTTAGGGTTAGGGTTAGGGTTAGGGTTAGGGTTAGGGTTAGGGTTAGGGTTAGGGTTAGGGTTAGGGTTAGGGTTAGGGTTAGGGTTAGGGTTAGGGTTAGGGTTAGGGTTAGGGTTAGGGTTAGGGTTAGGGTTAGGGTTAGGGTTAGGGTTAGGGTTAGGGTTAGGGTTAGGGTTAGGGTTAGGGTTAGGGTTAGGGTTAGGGTTAGGGTTAGGGTTAGGGTTAGGGTTAGGGTTAGGGTTAGGGTTAGGGTTAGGGTTAGGGTTAGGGTTAGGGTTAGGGTTAGGGTTAGGGTTAGGGTTAGGGTTAGGGTTAGGGTTAGGGTTAGGGTTAGGGTTAGGGTTAGGGTTAGGGTTAGGGTTAGGGTTAGGGTTAGGGTTAGGGTTAGGGTTAGGGTTAGGGTTAGGGTTAGGGTTAGGGTTAGGGTTAGGGTTAGGGTTAGGGTTAGGGTTAGGGTTAGGGTTAGGGTTAGGGTTAGGGTTAGGGTTAGGGTTAGGGTTAGGGTTAGGGTTAGGGTTAGGGTTAGGGTTAGGGTTAGGGTTAGGGTTAGGGTTAGGGTTAGGGTTAGGGTTAGGGTTAGGGTTAGGGTTAGGGTTAGGGTTAGGGTTAGGGTTAGGGTTAGGGTTAGGGTTAGGGTTAGGGTTAGGGTTAGGGTTAGGGTTAGGGTTAGGGTTAGGGTTAGGGTTAGGGTTAGGGTTAGGGTTAGGGTTAGGGTTAGGGTTAGGGTTAGGGTTAGGGTTAGGGTTAGGGTTAGGGTTAGGGTTAGGGTTAGGGTTAGGGTTAGGGTTAGGGTTAGGGTTAGGGTTAGGGTTAGGGTTAGGGTTAGGGTTAGGGTTAGGGTTAGGGTTAGGGTTAGGGTTAGGGTTAGGGTTAGGGTTAGGGTTAGGGTTAGGGTTAGGGTTAGGGTTAGGGTTAGGGTTAGGGTTAGGGTTAGGGTTAGGGTTAGGGTTAGGGTTAGGGTTAGGGTTAGGGTTAGGGTTAGGGTTAGGGTTAGGGTTAGGGTTAGGGTTAGGGTTAGGGTTAGGGTTAGGGTTAGGGTTAGGGTTAGGGTTAGGGTTAGGGTTAGGGTTAGGGTTAGGGTTAGGGTTAGGGTTAGGGTTAGGGTTAGGGTTAGGGTTAGGGTTAGGGTTAGGGTTAGGGTTAGGGTTAGGGTTAGGGTTAGGGTTAGGGTTAGGGTTAGGGTTAGGGTTAGGGTTAGGGTTAGGGTTAGGGTTAGGGTTAGGGTTAGGGTTAGGGTTAGGGTTAGGGTTAGGGTTAGGGTTAGGGTTAGGGTTAGGGTTAGGGTTAGGGTTAGGGTTAGGGTTAGGGTTAGGGTTAGGGTTAGGGTTAGGGTTAGGGTTAGGGTTAGGGTTAGGGTTAGGGTTAGGGTTAGGGTTAGGGTTAGGGTTAGGGTTAGGGTTAGGGTTAGGGTTAGGGTTAGGGTTAGGGTTAGGGTTAGGGTTAGGGTTAGGGTTAGGGTTAGGGTTAGGGTTAGGGTTAGGGTTAGGGTTAGGGTTAGGGTTAGGGTTAGGGTTAGGGTTAGGGTTAGGGTTAGGGTTAGGGTTAGGGTTAGGGTTAGGGTTAGGGTTAGGGTTAGGGTTAGGGTTAGGGTTAGGGTTAGGGTTAGGGTTAGGGTTAGGGTTAGGGTTAGGGTTAGGGTTAGGGTTAGGGTTAGGGTTAGGGTTAGGGTTAGGGTTAGGGTTAGGGTTAGGGTTAGGGTTAGGGTTAGGGTTAGGGTTAGGGTTAGGGTTAGGGTTAGGGTTAGGGTTAGGGTTAGGGTTAGGGTTAGGGTTAGGGTTAGGGTTAGGGTTAGGGTTAGGGTTAGGGTTAGGGTTAGGGTTAGGGTTAGGGTTAGGGTTAGGGTTAGGGTTAGGGTTAGGGTTAGGGTTAGGGTTAGGGTTAGGGTTAGGGTTAGGGTTAGGGTTAGGGTTAGGGTTAGGGTTAGGGTTAGGGTTAGGGTTAGGGTTAGGGTTAGGGTTAGGGTTAGGGTTAGGGTTAGGGTTAGGGTTAGGGTTAGGGTTAGGGTTAGGGTTAGGGTTAGGGTTAGGGTTAGGGTTAGGGTTAGGGTTAGGGTTAGGGTTAGGGTTAGGGTTAGGGTTAGGGTTAGGGTTAGGGTTAGGGTTAGGGTTAGGGTTAGGGTTAGGGTTAGGGTTAGGGTTAGGGTTAGGGTTAGGGTTAGGGTTAGGGTTAGGGTTAGGGTTAGGGTTAGGGTTAGGGTTAGGGTTAGGGTTAGGGTTAGGGTTAGGGTTAGGGTTAGGGTTAGGGTTAGGGTTAGGGTTAGGGTTAGGGTTAGGGTTAGGGTTAGGGTTAGGGTTAGGGTTAGGGTTAGGGTTAGGGTTAGGGTTAGGGTTAGGGTTAGGGTTAGGGTTAGGGTTAGGGTTAGGGTTAGGGTTAGGGTTAGGGTTAGGGTTAGGGTTAGGGTTAGGGTTAGGGTTAGGGTTAGGGTTAGGGTTAGGGTTAGGGTTAGGGTTAGGGTTAGGGTTAGGGTTAGGGTTAGGGTTAGGGTTAGGGTTAGGGTTAGGGTTAGGGTTAGGGTTAGGGTTAGGGTTAGGGTTAGGGTTAGGGTTAGGGTTAGGGTTAGGGTTAGGGTTAGGGTTAGGGTTAGGGTTAGGGTTAGGGTTAGGGTTAGGGTTAGGGTTAGGGTTAGGGTTAGGGTTAGGGTTAGGGTTAGGGTTAGGGTTAGGGTTAGGGTTAGGGTTAGGGTTAGGGTTAGGGTTAGGGTTAGGGTTAGGGTTAGGGTTAGGGTTAGGGTTAGGGTTAGGGTTAGGGTTAGGGTTAGGGTTAGGGTTAGGGTTAGGGTTAGGGTTAGGGTTAGGGTTAGGGTTAGGGTTAGGGTTAGGGTTAGGGTTAGGGTTAGGGTTAGGGTTAGGGTTAGGGTTAGGGTTAGGGTTAGGGTTAGGGTTAGGGTTAGGGTTAGGGTTAGGGTTAGGGTTAGGGTTAGGGTTAGGGTTAGGGTTAGGGTTAGGGTTAGGGTTAGGGTTAGGGTTAGGGTTAGGGTTAGGGTTAGGGTTAGGGTTAGGGTTAGGGTTAGGGTTAGGGTTAGGGTTAGGGTTAGGGTTAGGGTTAGGGTTAGGGTTAGGGTTAGGGTTAGGGTTAGGGTTAGGGTTAGGGTTAGGGTTAGGGTTAGGGTTAGGGTTAGGGTTAGGGTTAGGGTTAGGGTTAGGGTTAGGGTTAGGGTTAGGGTTAGGGTTAGGGTTAGGGTTAGGGTTAGGGTTAGGGTTAGGGTTAGGGTTAGGGTTAGGGTTAGGGTTAGGGTTAGGGTTAGGGTTAGGGTTAGGGTTAGGGTTAGGGTTAGGGTTAGGGTTAGGGTTAGGGTTAGGGTTAGGGTTAGGGTTAGGGTTAGGGTTAGGGTTAGGGTTAGGGTTAGGGTTAGGGTTAGGGTTAGGGTTAGGGTTAGGGTTAGGGTTAGGGTTAGGGTTAGGGTTAGGGTTAGGGTTAGGGTTAGGGTTAGGGTTAGGGTTAGGGTTAGGGTTAGGGTTAGGGTTAGGGTTAGGGTTAGGGTTAGGGTTAGGGTTAGGGTTAGGGTTAGGGTTAGGGTTAGGGTTAGGGTTAGGGTTAGGGTTAGGGTTAGGGTTAGGGTTAGGGTTAGGGTTAGGGTTAGGGTTAGGGTTAGGGTTAGGGTTAGGGTTAGGGTTAGGGTTAGGGTTAGGGTTAGGGTTAGGGTTAGGGTTAGGGTTAGGGTTAGGGTTAGGGTTAGGGTTAGGGTTAGGGTTAGGGTTAGGGTTAGGGTTAGGGTTAGGGTTAGGGTTAGGGTTAGGGTTAGGGTTAGGGTTAGGGTTAGGGTTAGGGTTAGGGTTAGGGTTAGGGTTAGGGTTAGGGTTAGGGTTAGGGTTAGGGTTAGGGTTAGGGTTAGGGTTAGGGTTAGGGTTAGGGTTAGGGTTAGGGTTAGGGTTAGGGTTAGGGTTAGGGTTAGGGTTAGGGTTAGGGTTAGGGTTAGGGTTAGGGTTAGGGTTAGGGTTAGGGTTAGGGTTAGGGTTAGGGTTAGGGTTAGGGTTAGGGTTAGGGTTAGGGTTAGGGTTAGGGTTAGGGTTAGGGTTAGGGTTAGGGTTAGGGTTAGGGTTAGGGTTAGGGTTAGGGTTAGGGTTAGGGTTAGGGTTAGGGTTAGGGTTAGGGTTAGGGTTAGGGTTAGGGTTAGGGTTAGGGTTAGGGTTAGGGTTAGGGTTAGGGTTAGGGTTAGGGTTAGGGTTAGGGTTAGGGTTAGGGTTAGGGTTAGGGTTAGGGTTAGGGTTAGGGTTAGGGTTAGGGTTAGGGTTAGGGTTAGGGTTAGGGTTAGGGTTAGGGTTAGGGTTAGGGTTAGGGTTAGGGTTAGGGTTAGGGTTAGGGTTAGGGTTAGGGTTAGGGTTAGGGTTAGGGTTAGGGTTAGGGTTAGGGTTAGGGTTAGGGTTAGGGTTAGGGTTAGGGTTAGGGTTAGGGTTAGGGTTAGGGTTAGGGTTAGGGTTAGGGTTAGGGTTAGGGTTAGGGTTAGGGTTAGGGTTAGGGTTAGGGTTAGGGTTAGGGTTAGGGTTAGGGTTAGGGTTAGGGTTAGGGTTAGGGTTAGGGTTAGGGTTAGGGTTAGGGTTAGGGTTAGGGTTAGGGTTAGGGTTAGGGTTAGGGTTAGGGTTAGGGTTAGGGTTAGGGTTAGGGTTAGGGTTAGGGTTAGGGTTAGGGTTAGGGTTAGGGTTAGGGTTAGGGTTAGGGTTAGGGTTAGGGTTAGGGTTAGGGTTAGGGTTAGGGTTAGGGTTAGGGTTAGGGTTAGGGTTAGGGTTAGGGTTAGGGTTAGGGTTAGGGTTAGGGTTAGGGTTAGGGTTAGGGTTAGGGTTAGGGTTAGGGTTAGGGTTAGGGTTAGGGTTAGGGTTAGGGTTAGGGTTAGGGTTAGGGTTAGGGTTAGGGTTAGGGTTAGGGTTAGGGTTAGGGTTAGGGTTAGGGTTAGGGTTAGGGTTAGGGTTAGGGTTAGGGTTAGGGTTAGGGTTAGGGTTAGGGTTAGGGTTAGGGTTAGGGTTAGGGTTAGGGTTAGGGTTAGGGTTAGGGTTAGGGTTAGGGTTAGGGTTAGGGTTAGGGTTAGGGTTAGGGTTAGGGTTAGGGTTAGGGTTAGGGTTAGGGTTAGGGTTAGGGTTAGGGTTAGGGTTAGGGTTAGGGTTAGGGTTAGGGTTAGGGTTAGGGTTAGGGTTAGGGTTAGGGTTAGGGTTAGGGTTAGGGTTAGGGTTAGGGTTAGGGTTAGGGTTAGGGTTAGGGTTAGGGTTAGGGTTAGGGTTAGGGTTAGGGTTAGGGTTAGGGTTAGGGTTAGGGTTAGGGTTAGGGTTAGGGTTAGGGTTAGGGTTAGGGTTAGGGTTAGGGTTAGGGTTAGGGTTAGGGTTAGGGTTAGGGTTAGGGTTAGGGTTAGGGTTAGGGTTAGGGTTAGGGTTAGGGTTAGGGTTAGGGTTAGGGTTAGGGTTAGGGTTAGGGTTAGGGTTAGGGTTAGGGTTAGGGTTAGGGTTAGGGTTAGGGTTAGGGTTAGGGTTAGGGTTAGGGTTAGGGTTAGGGTTAGGGTTAGGGTTAGGGTTAGGGTTAGGGTTAGGGTTAGGGTTAGGGTTAGGGTTAGGGTTAGGGTTAGGGTTAGGGTTAGGGTTAGGGTTAGGGTTAGGGTTAGGGTTAGGGTTAGGGTTAGGGTTAGGGTTAGGGTTAGGGTTAGGGTTAGGGTTAGGGTTAGGGTTAGGGTTAGGGTTAGGGTTAGGGTTAGGGTTAGGGTTAGGGTTAGGGTTAGGGTTAGGGTTAGGGTTAGGGTTAGGGTTAGGGTTAGGGTTAGGGTTAGGGTTAGGGTTAGGGTTAGGGTTAGGGTTAGGGTTAGGGTTAGGGTTAGGGTTAGGGTTAGGGTTAGGGTTAGGGTTAGGGTTAGGGTTAGGGTTAGGGTTAGGGTTAGGGTTAGGGTTAGGGTTAGGGTTAGGGTTAGGGTTAGGGTTAGGGTTAGGGTTAGGGTTAGGGTTAGGGTTAGGGTTAGGGTTAGGGTTAGGGTTAGGGTTAGGGTTAGGGTTAGGGTTAGGGTTAGGGTTAGGGTTAGGGTTAGGGTTAGGGTTAGGGTTAGGGTTAGGGTTAGGGTTAGGGTTAGGGTTAGGGTTAGGGTTAGGGTTAGGGTTAGGGTTAGGGTTAGGGTTAGGGTTAGGGTTAGGGTTAGGGTTAGGGTTAGGGTTAGGGTTAGGGTTAGGGTTAGGGTTAGGGTTAGGGTTAGGGTTAGGGTTAGGGTTAGGGTTAGGGTTAGGGTTAGGGTTAGGGTTAGGGTTAGGGTTAGGGTTAGGGTTAGGGTTAGGGTTAGGGTTAGGGTTAGGGTTAGGGTTAGGGTTAGGGTTAGGGTTAGGGTTAGGGTTAGGGTTAGGGTTAGGGTTAGGGTTAGGGTTAGGGTTAGGGTTAGGGTTAGGGTTAGGGTTAGGGTTAGGGTTAGGGTTAGGGTTAGGGTTAGGGTTAGGGTTAGGGTTAGGGTTAGGGTTAGGGTTAGGGTTAGGGTTAGGGTTAGGGTTAGGGTTAGGGTTAGGGTTAGGGTTAGGGTTAGGGTTAGGGTTAGGGTTAGGGTTAGGGTTAGGGTTAGGGTTAGGGTTAGGGTTAGGGTTAGGGTTAGGGTTAGGGTTAGGGTTAGGGTTAGGGTTAGGGTTAGGGTTAGGGTTAGGGTTAGGGTTAGGGTTAGGGTTAGGGTTAGGGTTAGGGTTAGGGTTAGGGTTAGGGTTAGGGTTAGGGTTAGGGTTAGGGTTAGGGTTAGGGTTAGGGTTAGGGTTAGGGTTAGGGTTAGGGTTAGGGTTAGGGTTAGGGTTAGGGTTAGGGTTAGGGTTAGGGTTAGGGTTAGGGTTAGGGTTAGGGTTAGGGTTAGGGTTAGGGTTAGGGTTAGGGTTAGGGTTAGGGTTAGGGTTAGGGTTAGGGTTAGGGTTAGGGTTAGGGTTAGGGTTAGGGTTAGGGTTAGGGTTAGGGTTAGGGTTAGGGTTAGGGTTAGGGTTAGGGTTAGGGTTAGGGTTAGGGTTAGGGTTAGGGTTAGGGTTAGGGTTAGGGTTAGGGTTAGGGTTAGGGTTAGGGTTAGGGTTAGGGTTAGGGTTAGGGTTAGGGTTAGGGTTAGGGTTAGGGTTAGGGTTAGGGTTAGGGTTAGGGTTAGGGTTAGGGTTAGGGTTAGGGTTAGGGTTAGGGTTAGGGTTAGGGTTAGGGTTAGGGTTAGGGTTAGGGTTAGGGTTAGGGTTAGGGTTAGGGTTAGGGTTAGGGTTAGGGTTAGGGTTAGGGTTAGGGTTAGGGTTAGGGTTAGGGTTAGGGTTAGGGTTAGGGTTAGGGTTAGGGTTAGGGTTAGGGTTAGGGTTAGGGTTAGGGTTAGGGTTAGGGTTAGGGTTAGGGTTAGGGTTAGGGTTAGGGTTAGGGTTAGGGTTAGGGTTAGGGTTAGGGTTAGGGTTAGGGTTAGGGTTAGGGTTAGGGTTAGGGTTAGGGTTAGGGTTAGGGTTAGGGTTAGGGTTAGGGTTAGGGTTAGGGTTAGGGTTAGGGTTAGGGTTAGGGTTAGGGTTAGGGTTAGGGTTAGGGTTAGGGTTAGGGTTAGGGTTAGGGTTAGGGTTAGGGTTAGGGTTAGGGTTAGGGTTAGGGTTAGGGTTAGGGTTAGGGTTAGGGTTAGGGTTAGGGTTAGGGTTAGGGTTAGGGTTAGGGTTAGGGTTAGGGTTAGGGTTAGGGTTAGGGTTAGGGTTAGGGTTAGGGTTAGGGTTAGGGTTAGGGTTAGGGTTAGGGTTAGGGTTAGGGTTAGGGTTAGGGTTAGGGTTAGGGTTAGGGTTAGGGTTAGGGTTAGGGTTAGGGTTAGGGTTAGGGTTAGGGTTAGGGTTAGGGTTAGGGTTAGGGTTAGGGTTAGGGTTAGGGTTAGGGTTAGGGTTAGGGTTAGGGTTAGGGTTAGGGTTAGGGTTAGGGTTAGGGTTAGGGTTAGGGTTAGGGTTAGGGTTAGGGTTAGGGTTAGGGTTAGGGTTAGGGTTAGGGTTAGGGTTAGGGTTAGGGTTAGGGTTAGGGTTAGGGTTAGGGTTAGGGTTAGGGTTAGGGTTAGGGTTAGGGTTAGGGTTAGGGTTAGGGTTAGGGTTAGGGTTAGGGTTAGGGTTAGGGTTAGGGTTAGGGTTAGGGTTAGGGTTAGGGTTAGGGTTAGGGTTAGGGTTAGGGTTAGGGTTAGGGTTAGGGTTAGGGTTAGGGTTAGGGTTAGGGTTAGGGTTAGGGTTAGGGTTAGGGTTAGGGTTAGGGTTAGGGTTAGGGTTAGGGTTAGGGTTAGGGTTAGGGTTAGGGTTAGGGTTAGGGTTAGGGTTAGGGTTAGGGTTAGGGTTAGGGTTAGGGTTAGGGTTAGGGTTAGGGTTAGGGTTAGGGTTAGGGTTAGGGTTAGGGTTAGGGTTAGGGTTAGGGTTAGGGTTAGGGTTAGGGTTAGGGTTAGGGTTAGGGTTAGGGTTAGGGTTAGGGTTAGGGTTAGGGTTAGGGTTAGGGTTAGGGTTAGGGTTAGGGTTAGGGTTAGGGTTAGGGTTAGGGTTAGGGTTAGGGTTAGGGTTAGGGTTAGGGTTAGGGTTAGGGTTAGGGTTAGGGTTAGGGTTAGGGTTAGGGTTAGGGTTAGGGTTAGGGTTAGGGTTAGGGTTAGGGTTAGGGTTAGGGTTAGGGTTAGGGTTAGGGTTAGGGTTAGGGTTAGGGTTAGGGTTAGGGTTAGGGTTAGGGTTAGGGTTAGGGTTAGGGTTAGGGTTAGGGTTAGGGTTAGGGTTAGGGTTAGGGTTAGGGTTAGGGTTAGGGTTAGGGTTAGGGTTAGGGTTAGGGTTAGGGTTAGGGTTAGGGTTAGGGTTAGGGTTAGGGTTAGGGTTAGGGTTAGGGTTAGGGTTAGGGTTAGGGTTAGGGTTAGGGTTAGGGTTAGGGTTAGGGTTAGGGTTAGGGTTAGGGTTAGGGTTAGGGTTAGGGTTAGGGTTAGGGTTAGGGTTAGG